>JAECXF010000299.1:0-289830 GCA_018151655.1 Drosophila bocqueti | reverse complement strand
TATCGTATGTCTTTATCATATAGCTGTTATAGGCACGATCGGAAAATTTAGAAGAAAAATATTATAACTTAGCCAATTTTCAACATATTTTCATAAAATTGGAGATATGGCCATTTTGTATTATTCTAGAATTTCGGTTCTCATTTTATCAAAATCTGACTACTGTATCATATATGTAGCTGTCGTACAACCGTTAAATGTAGAAACAAAATACACAATAGTTTAATAGTTTAAAACCAAATTTGGCAAATTCATAATGATTCAATTGTAAGCTGCAAGGGTATTTAAACTTCGGTGTGCCGAAGTTAGCTTCCTTTCTTGTTTTTTTAAATTTAGGTCAAGGTATTACAATAAGCTAAACTACCGAGGGAGTAGTAAGTAGTAAAGTGGTAAGAGAAAAGTATTTTCGTTTCCACTGTATTATATGATATAATAAAAGTGTTTCCAAGAATACAAAACAAGAGTTAAATTCAATATAGCATAAATTTTAGATCGATAAGAAAACATTTAAATACAAATTGAGTAGAAATTTACAGTCAACGGTATAATAACAGTACAGGTTTTGGTATACGATCGTAAATAATAATATATATGTAATTATGCCGATACTCTAAAACGTATTGCACAGCAATGTGTCAAATATCATTGTTATCTTTAAGCTTTGGGTATTCTAGTTTTTAAAACATATTTAGTCACTTACGATCTTTGTCCTCCACCAGCTCTAAGGTGCGAAACCCAACCTTTAAAATCTTTTGCGACTCTGTGCGGGAGCTTAGATTGGGGCCATCTTCGCTGGAATAGCATTTCACTTTAAATAGGATTGGGTAGAGCATCTGCTTGCCGTAGCCGTTGGGCCACCACATAGTCACTCGGTCCTAGAGAAAGTGAGTATTAGCCGAATTTTCGACAAAAAATTCGTATTTGTACTTTTGGTATTGCTATTTCGAAGTCTAGCACGGGAGACGCGAACGAAACAATTTGCTTTTCCAGAACAAATGCATTATCTAAGAGATCACTAGAATAAGTAAAATAAATAGTTTATTCATAATACAAAATTCACCTTTTCAACTCACCTGGCATAAACCTTAAGGTCGACAAAGAAATCCTCCGATGCAGGAGTACTGAGAAAGGCCCGACAGTCCAACGTCCAGTAAGTTTCGTTCCTCTTGATGGCCACATCGACATCGCGCAGCACTGCCACGGTATAGTACTCGACTGCAACGGGCTTCCATATGCTCGAGGAAAGCGCTACAGGGTTCCACTCGCCGCCAAAGCTCATTTGCATTTTCCGTAGATAATTCCGATGGCACTCGACGTCTCCACGTGCCCTTGGGCAGCTGGGTGGCCCCGTAAATATTCCATCTTGTTGCCATTCCCGAAAGCGGCGATTTGCCTCCTGAATGGGTGATAAAATCTCAACCTCCAAAATGTTTTGATGTTGACTTGGTAGGAGCAGGTGGCCGATGGCGAACGAGTAGCGGACGAACATGTTGTCAGTTTCGCCAAGTAGTTGCCCGTTGACGCGCACTTGGGATACGGTGTCGATTCCGTGGAGCGTCAGGTTCACCAATTCGCCGCCCATTTCGGCGCCTGCATATGGGGTTCAGTAGTATTATGCAAAGTGGCTCGGAGATGTTTTTACCCACTGTCGAATTTCGTGCTGAATATCCACGATTGGTTTGCTATCCAGCGAAGAGCTGCATCATTCCCGGGATCTAGCAAGTCTCCATAGATATCCTTAAGCGCCGTATATACCCCAGTCGGCATTCGGGGTACGCTAGTTTCCAGTGCTGATCGTAGTCGGGGAGATAAAGTAATAAGCACATAAATAGGTTCCAAATCAGAACGTTTATAGCAAGAAGTATATAGTATATAGGCAATTAATTAGACCAAATACAAGCGTTATCAAAAAGTCGACATAGACAAAGATTTCCTTATCTTATCTCCGCTCTCCTAAATATATTTCTCATGACGCTCCTCTGGTGACGAAGATGAATAATAAAGCAAATTGGAAATTCCCATTTGGTTTTTTCAAGGATACTTACAGGAGTTTTCATTTCTCAACGTCCATTTGGTTAACTCTTGAATAAGAATAGTTTTTGTATCGTGATGAGGGATGGTGGTAAAGAAAACACCAAGGAGGCAGATCCATTTGAACGTAATTATTGCCATGCTGAATGATTGATAGTTAGCATTTTATACACATTTATTTGTAATAATTCAGTTGAAATCTTATCAATAGGAGGCGGTTTATTGACTGCTCACAGTCAGTGCTTCTGCAAACACACGTTACCACCACGGAATACCTTTGATTACTGAAAATAATATTTTACTTTCAACGGCATATCGACTAGATGTGGTGAAATTGGTCGATAAAGACTTTGAACAGCTAACTGCCTATCGGGTGCTGAAAAAACAACGTCAATCAACATTAATGTTGTATGGATCTCTTTAACTTTGATTGTAGTTCTTTGTAATCAAATTCAACATTAATATTTTGTTTAATAAATAAAGTTATTTGTAATCAAATTCAACATTAATAATTTGTTTAATAACTGAACTTATTTGTAATCAAATTCAACATTAGGTACATATTTGTTTGTAATCAGTACCCATATTGTTTTAGGAAACAATAATTTCTATGTGGATCCTTATTTTAGTTAGTCCGTCTGTTTAAACATCTTTAAAAACATCTTTTTTATAAAATAGAACATACGCAAAGGTAACTCGGCAGCAAACAATTTTACCCCTTTAATTTGCGTATTTATATTTCTTCCTGGGCTAAACGCTATAGCTTATATTTATGCAACAATGCAGAGAGCATGATTTTGGAAAATTTTTATTAATTTAATCTTTGATACTAACATTAAAATTTGAAGATTTGTATTTAAATCTTATAATTTAACATTTTAATTTCCTTTAATTTAATTTTAGTTTGGTTTCATGTTTACGGTACCTTCATAAACTCAATTTCAGCAAGGCTGATGATAAATCCATCGATGCCAAATCAAACTTTTCTAATTAATAAAAATAATAGAAAAATTAAGTATAATTAAATTTATGATAAACACATTTTATGTAAAAATACTTTTGAAGCGAAAAAACGTGTGAAAATACTACAACTTGTATGTATATTTTCTTTTGCTTTTAGCTTTGTCCTATGAACCTTTCGCATTTCCTTTCGGCTAGATGCTGCATAAATCAAGCTATGCTATAAGATATATTTCAGGCAAATTGGTCAACAACAACAAAAATAACAACTAAAAGATGTTGGAGTTTGCAAATATTGTTCGTTGTGAAAATACTTTTGACCATGATTGTATATCATTGCCATAGGAACGATCGGTAATTTTTGAGGAAAAAAATTATAACTTTGCCAATTTTCAATTTTTATTTCAACATATAATTTAAGACATGACCATTTTGTATTTTTCTTGAATTTCGGTTTAAAATTTATCAAAATCGGGCTACTATATCATATAGCTGCCAATCCTTAAATATACAACATATAAATACTTACTTACTGCAAGGGTCTTTAAACTGTGGCATGCCGAAGTTAGCTTTCTTTCTTGTTTGAAATTATTTTTTGCCTTCTTTATTCGGTTATTTTAAAAAAAACTACACATATGATCGGAAACCCTAGCAGTTTGCAATTAGATTACTACAAATCGATAAAAAGACATATAAGAACACCAAACTTCTGCTGATTTGCTCCAATATTTTATAACAATAAAATCTAAATTTAACAAGAAAGAAAGCTAACTTCGGCATGCCGAAGTTTAAATACCCTTGCAGTAAGTAGAAGAAGAAGAAAAATGTTCAGACTTTCCGCTTTCTCGGAATGTTGCTAGCAAAAAATGTTGCTAACGAAATATGTTGCGAAAAAATTAAATGAATTGATATATATATTCCTATGGCAGCTATATGATATAGTGATCTGATTTAAATAAAATTAAAACCGAAATTCTGGAATAATACAAAATGGCCATGTATCAAATTATAAGAAAATATATTGAAAATTGGCAAATAACAATTTTTTTTCTCAAAAATCTCCGATCGTTCCTATGGCATCTATATGATATAGCGGTCCGATCCGTTCCGACATATATAGTAGTGAGAGCATATAGACGACTATCTGCAAAGTTTCATTCAGAATGCTTCAAAACTGAGGGACTAGTTTGCGTAGAAACGGACGGACAGACAGACAGACAGACGGACAGACGGACAGGCGGACATGGCTAGATCGACTCGGCTGTTGATGCTAATCAAGAATATATATACATACTTTATAGGGTCGGAAATGTCTCCTTCACTGCGTTGCAAACTTCTGACTAAAATTATAATACCCTGCCAGGGTATAAAAATAAGAATAAATAAAATATTATTAATTTCTCGCAATTTAACGTTAACTTCCCAATCATAACATACAAAAAGTCGTTCTAAAGCTATATGTTAAGTTTAAATCGTATTCATGAATGAGCCAGTAACAATGCGCTAATACCTTTGCTTTTCTTATGTGACTTAAAACTAAATATTGTACTTACTTAAGCTTAATCATATTTTCTGTCTCACATCTTCTAATACTTAATTTAGGAATTCTAGGTTCTTAGAAAATGTTAATATCTCATATGAAGGGGAAATATTAAATAACGGGGAATTTATCATTTTGTTCTATTAATTTTCCGATCTCATATATTTTGATATAGTCGTTCGATTTTTAAAAACTTCAAAATGAGATACAAAGCTCATAGCAATATTTCAGCACATGTCCCTCTGTACCAGTAAACCATTGAATTTTCCAGTAAGATAGTATCAAAATAATACCACGCAGGTATTTTGGTCGGAAGCTTCAGAAAACTTTATAAAGTACAAATTTTTAACTGATATACGCATTTTTACTGTCTTTCTACTTTGAGTGCAAATTTTGAATATAAGAAATTAAGAAAGTGAGAAAAAATAAGTTTACAGACCTATGGTATTAATAAAAATATATTCCAGAATGTCAATTTGTTTTTTAAACTCTGAATTACCCTTCATTGTCCTCATTCGTTCCCTTTACGCATTGTTAGGTACGCTAGAGCGCTCTGAACGAAAATCTTTTTTGGAGGGGGGAAAATCGTCATAACGTCATAAATTTTCGTAATTTTTTTTATAAAATTTGTCTTGTTTTATCCGAAATTGACTAGGCAACAACAATAAGTGTGCATCATTAAGAAATATTTTTGATTTGTTTAAGAAAATAGCATCAAAGTCGAAAAAACACAAAAAAAAAACGTCGAGTTGCACATTTCCAAGCAAAAATTTTGTCTTTCTCATTCGAAACAAACAAGTTATTTTTTTCCTCTAAGCTACACCACAAAGCTTTTTCAAATTCGTCAACAACTTTTCGAGCAGGAATTTTTCAAAGCGAAAAAATGGCGAAAATCGGTTTTTTACAATAAATCAAGCTTTTGAGGGTTTTAGAAAAATGTCAAACATTGGTTTGTGTTATATTCGACCTGTTTAACAATCTCTACTAGGTCACTTCAAAAGTTCATTTACTTTTTCAAAAGTTGTAACACTGTGTTATTAGACTATTATCATAATAACATTTCTTTGATATTTTTTGGATAAATGACAGTTAATTACAGAAAAATTTTCACTTTCTGTATACCCTTAAAGGGTATTATAATTTTAATCAGAAGTTTCTATGTCCTTCTGTCGCAAAGTAGTCCCTCAGTTTTGAAGATATCTGAATGAAACTTTGCAGATAGTCTTCTATATGCTCTCACTTCTACTATGTCGGAACGGGCCGGATCGGATGACTATATCATATAGCTGTCATAGGAACGATCGGAAATTTTTGGGGAAAAAAATTATAACTTAGGCAATTTTCAACATATTTTCATGAAATTAGACCATTAGGCCATTTTGTAATATTTTAGAATTTCGGTTTTAATTTTATGACATAGGAATATGTATATTAATGTATTTTGAAAGCTTTGTTGCCAGCAACATTTAGTTGTTGCGCAACATTTTTCACTGTCAACATGTTTCGCTCAACATTTATATTATCTACAGGGTCGCAGAGAGAAAATCGGAGCCCGGGGGTAACCAAGTGCCGGCCTCCCCCCCGCTTGACATTTCTTTTTGAAAAATACCGGGGGTAATACCTTCTTCTTCTTTTCGCTCGGTTTCTTTTATATGGAGTTTGGCCGCTTTAAGAAAATTTAACTTATGTTAGTACCTAGCTTAATGTTGAATCATTGATTTAATAAGGTAAAACAGATTTTAAAGATGAATCCATAATATATTCATGTAAGTACTTTAATAAGGGAGGAAATATAAGTTTATTGAGTTTATGTCGTTGTCGTTGAACAACTCTTTTTTCCATTGGAATAAATAGTGCAGCGTTCATTGATACATATCTGCTTGTAGCCATTCCAGTTGCAATTGGTATTTGTTGTGTGAGATGCAAAACGTCCCTGATCAAACGTTCCTGGACCTTGCCTTGTATTGCACCTTTCTATGCCATCAACCCCAACGATACAATTTTGATATTGGCACTTATATTCGTTATTAATCCATCTGCACTGGTACCGATTTCCTTCTAGATGATTTGGCTGCCATTGGTGGTGGGTAGGAGTGCCAGCCAAGACGGTGACCAGACCTGTGAGTAGTACAATCTGTGGGAATCAAGGAACCCCTTAATTATTTCCTCCTTTTTTTACACTCTTTTTCCGACTTACAAGTAACTTCATTATGCACCGAATAAGCGATCTGCCAAGCAAAACGAGCTTATATAGAATAATTATCGGAAACCTATCTCCAAACCAATTTCCATAGAAATCAGGAGCACATAGGTTATTTTTTATCAGCCAATCTCTTAATGGATGTTTTCTAGGAATTTCTTGATTGGATCCATATGTTCATACATTGCTGGACATATTTTAGTCAGATGTTTCCAACGAAGAAATATTTATAAAGTATATTTATTTATATATGTATTTATATATTTTGGATGACCCCCGGGCCCGTAGTATTCAAAAGGGGCCCATTGGAGGACGCTTGGATATTCTTTTTTCAGCCCTGGTTAGACAACGTGAATTCGGCACATGCCTTGGGTACCGGGTAACAGACAGTCGGTCGCACTCCACTGTAGTTTTCCTATTAGTTTTTACTTGCCCGAAATTTTTAAATTACTAAGGATTAAAAGCATCTTTAAGGCTATATTCATGATGAAAGGACATAAAATGTTAGCTTTGACAAACCCTTGATGTGATCAGGCACTTACTAAACATATTTCACATTTTTCAGTTCGAAGATAAGAAATGATTCCGAAAAGCTCAAAACTTAGTATCAAGAAATTAAAGCCGCAATTTCATTATTTTTGAGAGCTTAGTATTGATAGTATAGCTTAGTATTGAGCCCCATAAGCATGACATCCTAACCAAAAAAATTTCGGCAATTGAACAAATTATTATTCGTAGTTATTTGTAAGCATATTAAACAAATTATTACCTACTTTTTAGTTAATCAGTAGCGAAGCCAAATTTGCAAGATTAGAATTGGCCTCCATGAATTCGACATAAAAATAGTTATTAATTAATGTGGGGTTTTAGTTAATGATAATGATAGTTTAGTTAAGTTTATTTTGATCATATAATTTTAAGTGATTATATGTTTTAATATCAAGGAAATCGTCTTCGCGTCGTTAGATAATTATATTATAATAATAATTGGAAATATCTAAATATATTATAACTCATTTGCTCGTTCCCGTTGTCCAGGGCGCCGTAAATGTATGTATAACAGAAGTAGGTAGAATAGGAAGATATAGATATAGGGAAATCTCTTCCACATTAATGTATTAAAGAATGTCTGCTATGCGACATCATGAAGAATAGCAATAGGAACTCATTGTAACAGACAATTTCCCCACCGCATCCTTTATACTCTAATAATACATGATATAAATAATAGGCTCTGTTTGAAATGCGCTTGTTTATTACGTTCTATTGTTGTAGCATTTAATCTTGGTCTATTCGCATATAAGCTATTTACAAAAGCACATCACTCAGGTAGGCCTCTCGTCACCAAATCTTTGAAATTGAATTACCGGCCAAATCGCATGTGACCGTAGTCATCAAACTGGTCGTCTCCCCCGCGCTTGCCGAACCTCATGTGGCCGTAGTCATCAAATCGTTTCGCTTTCGTCCGATCGTCATCATTGTCCAGAAGCAGGTCCAGTTCGATTGGTATTAGGGGACGGGAAAACAGGGGCACTCTGTTTCCAAGGCCCACTCTGTTGCGTGAGTTGCCAAGACCGGAAAGCGAAAGTCCGACAATGCTACCGCTGGACTGTCCCGTTTCAGCCCCTATTTTCGACTCCAGGTCTTGCACCCGCCGTTCTTCTTTTCCGATATCCAGACTGGTTGCCTGGGCTGCCTCTGGCACTACCAACAAGAAGTACAAGGACAACACCCAGAGCGGAATCACCAGCGTGGCGAAGTGCGAACAGCTCCTGAGTCCCATTCTGGGCTTTCCCTTGAGCAGACTGGTAGCTACCGTTTGCATTGGGTCCTTTTTATAGGATTTGGGCCTTTGTGGCTTTCCCTCAAAATCGCCCTCGTCTGCTTAGTATTCCACCAGCGCGATGGCAGAGCATTAACGGGTTCCTGCAAACTCAATAAGATTACCTTGATTATGGCTTGACTTGTGAGTGACGTGATTGATTAAATTAGCAAGCACTTTCTCTTGTTCCATTCTTGAAAAATATAAAATGTGAGGCAATTGTCTGAATATTCGAGATAGATTAATTCATGTTTATTAAAGGCTGATACAAAATTTAATGATTCACAACAAAACCTACATACATACATGTATATTTACATATGTACATATATGTATTTTTATACAAAACATATAATAATTGGTTTTGATAAAATTTCAAAAAGGTTATTTTTAAATCGTATAAAATTAAACGAAACTTAATAAAATATATTATATTTTAAATATATAATATAGGGTAAAGAAGTGTATACATACATGCAGAAAAAAAAACAAATAAATTATTCGTTGAAGAAACCGTTACGGTATACCGACTTGTTTCAGACCAGGAAAGATAATACTTAATCAGCATGAACAGCCCAGTCAATCTAGGCATCTGTTGATGTTAATCCCTTTTGCCGTTTTTACGCAAACTACAATATTTTGTCACACACATCTTCCCATTTTCTGTAAGTGTAAATTATTAATCCAAAAATATTTAGAAAGAATATTCACAAAAGTGTTGTGAAAAGATCATTCAAATAAAAACAATTTAAAAGATGAAAAAGATTAATTAATAATTTTAATAAATATTCACGAACATTTTTAAAGTTATGGCATAGAGGATTGTCCTGTTGCAGTATAGATTAAGTTACTACTTAATGCTTATCCAATTAGTTTGTCAACTAAAGTAAATGTGTGATCATTAAGCATGTGTAATGTGTCATCGATTGAACCAATTCACTGATTCCTTTAAAGCAGACACATCCTCAAACCATTACAGTGCTTTCACCTGTTCGTATAGTGGTACTCTCCTTTGATCATTTTAAGGTAATCTGAAGAATATTTAATTTGACCCATGGCACTGAAAGTACTTTCATCAGTCCAATAATTCTTTTCTCATAAGATTGATGTTTGCGAACAAAGGATTTGCCATATTTTAAGTGCATAATATAATTGTATTTTGCAAATGAAGTTTCGGGCGAGCTACATAAGAAGCAAAGTTAGCTTCGTTTAGCCGTATTTCGGGGGTTTTTCTACCTTTGTAGTTATTATAAGGTTCAATTGATTCTTGGTATTGTGACATTCTTCCTACAAATTATGCAATCCTGTGTGGGAGTAATGTTGCTTGGTCCTAACTACTTTGACTAAATTATCTGTTGAAAACCTAATATGCTTTTTGAATAAAATTGTAAATAAATTAATAAAATGTACGAAGCGTTTAAGTTGAAATACCTGCACTTTACCTGTACTTTGTTACCGTTTCGATGGGCTAAAAAGTGCTCATTTCACGTAAAGTTGAATAGTTAATAAAATTGGAAAACTCTGGCTTGAGACTAGATTCGCTGGCTTTACAAATCAAAAAATCTCAAGCGTCTCAAATATCAACTAAAATTTTTCAATGTTAAAACACTTTTTTCTAGCAAAAATTCAGGATCTGTTACATAAGATAATAATTGCTTTGTGATGCTTAGGAAAATAATTATGCATGCCATTTTATAAATATATGCATGTTTGACAGGTTCTAAGGTTTTGTGATGACAAAATTCCATGTTCCTAGCCTTATAAGATGCAAAACCACAAACCTCCCGACCTCCAAGATCGATACTATAAATTACAATAATAACTATGCTTATTACTTCTCCCTAACACAATCATGGACCCATAAACTAAAATATCATACACAGATAAGAAGAAGTTGCAACAAGGCAAGGTTAGAGTACACCTCTCAAATAATAAATACTTCTTTCACTTTAAATCGAAATTACAAGCAAAATAAGCCATCCCAAAAATATGCAAGAATATATGGCGAATAAATGTGCACAAGTTTTTGTTGCACAGTTTTTGGATGTATGTATGTTCATAGGTAGGGAAATTTACATGATTTATTTATTAATCAACAATATTGGACTGACAAATGTGATCTGGGACCACTCAAGGAATGTATACTGAAATATATTTTTTTATTTGTGGGCTTCATGTAGTATGGGGCAGAATAAAGTACCATCCACCACATCCTTGATCGATTATGGATTTGAATATGGAAAATTCTATGTTATTCTCTCCTAGAATCCGATTCAGCGCTTTCAAGCCCATATTGTCAAATTATTCGTTTTAATTTATCATTTAACCCAATACTCCTAGTAATTATGATAACTTATTATATTACCAATGGATAAATTCTGGAATGGGAACTATGTATGTACATTCATACAGAGAATTTGTAAATGCACATTGTAAATGCATATGGTGGTTTGTGTAAGCCCAGGGCCGCACAATGGCGCAAAAGATACAGATACGTTGCAAAAATCAACTTTTTGATGACAACGGATCGACAGGTAATAGTTCAAAAGGGTTGAATCCAAAAAATAATTCAATTCGGTTCAGTATTTAAAAAGATACACGTGTTCAAAGTTGGACCTTTTTTGGGTTGCAAAAAAGAATGTCGTTTTTTAGAAAAAATCTGACTCTGAGGTCGATTTTTAGGTAAAATATGTTACCGACCGGCATGGTTATGATCTCCATCGAAAGGGTCATCAAATCTCGGTAAAACCAAGGTAAAATAAAATTATAATATTTTTTGCACTTGCTGGCATAGCTGTTTTACCGAAGTACTCATTTTTCACCTATTTTCAACTTTGATGGAATGTCAAAAATGAGACTACACGAGATGATGAGTTTGGCGTATGAGGTGTTGTTCTTGAATATGTTTTTTATCATATTCAAAAAAGATCGGCTGCCCCGAACTGCCACCCCGAATTTCCTAGGCAAAAGATACTTTAACTCACCGTAAAAAGCGCGCTGTTTCGTGCAAATTCTGCTACAAGCACAGTCGCTGCGCAGTACGACATTGTATGGCGGGCATACATTTTTTCCTGTATTGGCGGCTTGTTTTTCAATTTCTGACTTTGTAAGGACCCTTAATGATTTGAAATAAATGTATAATGATAAATATTCTTCAAAAATATTAAATGATGTAAAATTGAATGATTATTTTGAAGAAAAAGTGCATAAATGATTGAAAATTGGTCAAAAATTTTGTAAAGAAAAATACAATTTTTGTTTTCTTTAAAATTTATTCTTTTTTGTTTTTAAAACATTAAATATGCACCATATTAGCATTATCAGAGAAAACAAACGAAACGTATTTTTCGAAATTGGATAAAAATTAAGAAAACTGCCTCAATAAACATTTATTTTCGAGTATAAAATCTACTAATTATCACACCATATAGTATAGTATGATCGAAAGGTATGAAAATATTTCAACTGTTTCAAGAGTTAAGATTTTTGTAACCCAAAAGTATCTAGACTGCCACTGTGCATCGTAAGCTGGCCTGCTGCGTGAATATATTATAAATGTACACACATACATATGTATAGTATTGTGCAGACTCTAGGTGTTCATTGTCACTTCGTGGACGGTCGTGTACAGTTAGACTTCAGCCCTAATGAACTAAGCAGTTTCTTATATAAGCCCCACCGCTAGGTGTCTTTTAACACATGGGCAGATTAAAAAATTTTCCTTTTACATCAATTGACTTTCGTAGACCCTCAACATTTTGTCTTCTTCAATTAGAACTACAGTGCAAATTGCCCTACTTCTTTTAATATTGGCCACGCTTCAAAGATTAGTATGTGGCTTTGGTATCCGCTGACCGGATAGTCCGCATTCCACATATTCAATCGCGCAGTCCGTCTCTTCACATTGGTATCTCAATATATAGGCGATACTTACAAATAGTCTACCTTGGGATAGATCAAGTTAACAGCTATTAACAAAATTGTCTAACGAATTATCAATAAGCACCCCCTCTCCGTGCTCACTTCCTCACGTTTAAAACTTTAAAATGTTACCTACATGTGTATCTGTAGACACGTTGGCAATGGTCAGCAAACAGTGGTAGCAGATAGATTAGGCAGGCAAATCGTGCTCAAAAAGTGAGCAAGCCTCCCACGGCTGAGCAAAATAAGCCAGATAAAATCCACAATCTGGACCCAGTGCTTCTGGGCACATGATCATTACCCGCTCGCGCCTGATCTGGTTGTCGTTGTATTTTAGTAAGTTATAAATACATATATGTGAGATATCTTGGTCTTGGTTTTTGGCAGCGTTTATAGAATATAATTGCTTCGTATTGCACATTTAATATTACAGTTTTATATACATACATATGTACAACTAATTGCTTAACTCTTATTTTCTTCTTTTATTTATATATTTTTTGTATAATTTTGGATAAGTCGGCTTATGAATAGCCCAAGTCGCGGAAATATGCTAGTACAGCTACCACATTTTTCAGCAATTCAATGATGTGGAGGCCTGTGCTTTGCCACTTGTCCGATTGACCAGTTGGCCATGCTGGCTTTGGATACCTGTAAAACTGGCTGAGGAATGCTGAATTTTCTCGTTTCATAAACTGTGGAATTTCCATAAGGCTTGTGCAGCTAGTGTGCCGCTGACATACAGAGGGAGTCGATTGTGCAGTGGAATACGCGCCTTTTGGGCGACAGCTTGATATGTGCATTGCGTAACGATCCATTGATTGCAACTGCGGCCTGGAACTGAAAGACCGACGGAGAGACACTACTATTTGCCAATTTGATCTTCGGATATTCGCGAACATCGTACCTGGCCTTGTCGTGTTTTGTCTGCTTCGGGAAGGACTTTATGTGTTTTTAAATCTAAAATTAACAATACAGATTACCGCAACTTCCTCTCCAAAATCAACTTTAATTTTTGTGTTCGTTTAAAATCCCTAGTTGTGATTCGACTTTTTCAAAAACTCTGATATACACATTCCCCATTAAAAATTCAAGTCACAGAACACTCTTCAAGCTGGGACCAGTCCGCGAAAACAATCAAAGTCGTCGCGCACTTGAATGCTAACCGAAGCGATCGGATTCCTGTGTGCGGCGGCTTATACGGGGGCAAACTATATACACACATATATTATTATTTTTTAGTTTATACGCAAATAGGGATAAGTGGGACCCAACAAACATTTCTCGACGGCGACAGCCGTAGGCAGCACTCCCTTTAGGCTAGATTACGCATGCAAAGGCTGATTTGGGCGCGGCAGGTCGGCTGCGGATGCAGGTAGTAGAGATAGATGCCACAGAGCTAGATTCGGTAAGGTACTCCTGGTTATTTGTTGTAAGTATTTATTGTGCATATTCAATTGCATACAGTTTTTGTATGACATATGGGTAGCTATCCGGGGTACCGGTGAAGACACATGTTTGATCCGAACGGAATGTACATCCGTTCTTCGGGAGAACCATCTCCCATGCGAAGGCATCTATAACGCTTGGGACCGCCTCCTAATTCGACATTGTAGTCTTATCATAATATTCTACAGTATGTATTATATTGATTAAAATATGGTATCTGTAGATACATGGTTTCTAGCGAGCGCATATACTTTTAGTATAAACCTAATAAGGCACACATATTCATTTATGTAAAATTGGTTTCAATGTGGGTATCCTCCCCCAGTTCTCCAGTACTTCGTCCTGCAGTGGTCTTCTCAATCTGGCGTAGTCTGGCTGCCAACTCATTTAATCAAGGTGCTTTCAGGAAGGCTTCCATCACTGTTCTCTAACGCACCTCTTTCTAATTTGACCAGCATCGCTAAACATTGTGTAAATCTATATATTTGTAAAGTACGTAGATCTACCTAGCAGCACTATAGACCACTCTTATCTTCGCGGCTTTCCGAAGCTGCTGGCAGGGCCCAGAGGACCATAGATGGCATGTGGGTGCGTTGGATGAGCGTGGGCATGCTGCACCGGGCCGGGCCCGCCCCCCGAAAGCGGTGTCCCTCCGTTAGACATGGCTGCTTGCTTTCTTTGCAACGTGTTCATGCCCATGGGCCGTTCGCCATCGTTGAGGTCAAGACCAGCAACCAATTGAGCAATCTCACGTTCCTTCTTCATGTCCGGCGGGTTGAACTGCAAGCTAGCCAAGGATCCGTGACTACGGCTGCGATGCTCTTGGCGAATGGAATAGCTGAAGGCCCGCTCGTTAAGGTGTCCCTTGCGCTGTAAATATAAAGGATGTTTATTAGAAAGAGTATTCAATCAATTAAAAATTTGTTCAGATTGTAATTCATAGTAGTTTAAGCAAGGGCTTCCATAATAACATAGTAATTGCGAAAATAATCATGAAAGGAAACGAACTTCTTCAATAAACGGACAGACGGAGCTCGAAACATAGGCAGTTCTTCTTCCCAAATCCCAAATCACAAATACAAAACAACCAAAGGCCAGCAGGTCATTCAGCTAAGCGGTCTCACCTTGTAGATTCCCGTGCCGCCTGGCGAAGGCGACTCGGCGCCTGAGTTGCCGGAGTCGTCTAAGCCATTACCCATCGACGCCGCCAGTTTGCGGCTGGAATTTCCTAACGGACGTGTCTCTCCGATCAGAGACTGGGCCAACTGCTGCGGCGAGACCATGGCCTGCTGCTGATGGTAGGCATAGATGGGTGGCACAATGGGCATGCCCACGGGCACCCCGCCGCCGGATCCGCCGCTTTTTTTGTCCTTTTTCTTCTTGCTGGAAGAGCGCGAAGGCTGCAGGGTGGCGTACTGCTGTGGCATCAGCACAGGTATCTGCAAGGGCGGCATGCCGCACATTTGCGGGTGTGCCGCGTGGTGCATCATGTGATGGTGCTGGTATTGCGGCTGATGGTGGGAGTGGGCATGCGGGTTGGGAGGCGGATGATGGGCCAGGTGGCTGGATGGCGGCCCCGGCGGTCCTGGCGGGAAGCCGCGATGGCTGATTGTGTGGTAGCGGGCCGCATGTGGACCATGGGCAGGGATAGGCCCATATATCATACTGCCAGGTCCCGCTGGCCCCTGCATTCCAGAGCGATGCAGGGCAGCTGGGTGCATCGGCTTCGGCCGGATGAGCGTGCCGGATAGGCTCTGGCTGCTGCTAGACTTGGCCGACTTCTTATCCCGCTTCGGCTTGCGCTCCTCCTTGACAGGGGGTGGAGGCACGTCGATGGGTGTGCTAATCTGACGCGCCCTTAAAGGCCGCCCTAGGGTGGACGTGTTTCCGGAGTACAGTTCGTAAGGGCTCTCTACGGCCCCGATGCTGTCCAACTGGTCCTGCGATCCGTTCCACACCTTGTGGTTTTCATCTCCATTGTACGACGCATCTCCGTCGTCGACGGTCACGTTGAGGTCAGCACTACTCCCGTAAACTGAAAAATAAAAAGGGACGTTTTAGGCATTTCTTTGCCGCAATGTGTCGCAAGTTTTGTAAATAATTAGTTATACCCGGTATTAATATTAATAATTAAAATTCAATTTAAAGTGTGTTTAAAAAGTCACGTTTTCCCATGAATAACTTCTTATTCCCCTAAAAATAATAGCAACTTTGGTTGCAATAAAAAGATTCTGTAGCAGCAAAAAAATTAATATACAAATAAACAAAGTTAAAAATGAACATTTTTACATTTCAATTCCTTACTTAGAAAAAAAACTGAGATATGCTCGCAAACATTTGTATTATGGAATTTGTTAATTTGAATTTTTTTTTAAATATGCGCAAAGAATATGATAATTATAAACATTTTAGTTTTCGGTCCTGTTAAAATATTTGGATGAATTGCTCTTATGTATAAATGAATTGACATCAACATTATATATTTATGTATATATTTTAATTTAAAAAAATGTTGAATCGTTCTATTGCAGCAATATAAAATAGAATATTGATAAACTCTGCAATAGACAGCGAAAAATATCTGTAAAGTTTTGGAAGTTCAAAGGTAGAAAAACCCGTTGACGAGGCCAGATTAAAACGGGAGAAACCTTGCTGTTATGCTCTGCGATCTGGCAAGAGTCGATTCCCGAATATTGAACTGACAAGACCTCGACTTGGTAAAGACCCTTTACAATAATAAAAACACATTGCTAAACATAAACAATAATTAACTGTTATAGATTTTATATGTAGATCGACTCGACTGTAGGAAGTGATCAAGTAAAAGGTTGGAAATTTTTTTTGTGTAATGTTTGAAATTGTCGTGTTTTTGTAATCTTTTGTTAGAGTGTGTCGTCATTTTTTTTGTTTGTTTTGATATAGTGATAAAAACCACATATTCTGGAATTTGCAGTAATATTTAAAAACCTTTTTGATGTGGTTTTCAACTGAAAAGCATTAATAACGTATAGATATCCAATGAAATCAATGGAATATACTCATGCAAATTGTATACAATGTAGAACAACTTTTAAGGATCGGCGAAAGTATTAGCAATACGTTTTTTATGGGATTATATGTAAAAAAATTAACTGCGCCCCGTTCGTTCCTGTAAAAAATCTCAGAAATCTGTATCCGAATATGATAAAAAGTAAATCAAAGTATCTTAAATCTTCCACACTCGTTTGTATGATGCTTCATCCCGCATCTTCCTATAACAATAAATTGATACATTTTCAAGTTGATAGCTCCTAAATCGACGAGGGTATTTATTTTGGACAAGCCGACCACTTTGGCTACACCATAGTGCGCTGTCACCGAGAGTTGTTAAGGAGCTCAAGCACTCGAATACAAATTGTTCAAAGCGCTGGCCATCGACTAAGCATGTCTAATCCACTCTTACACTGCGTGAATGAAAACGGGCCAAGACCACTGGTCGGGCGACGGCATTCAAATTAACTGGCCAGATTGCGATTGAATGGGTTCCACTTGTCCACTGTTGGACCGCTTCTCTACTCACTCAACGGAACAGGCCCACCACCTATAAGACAGTCAGCAGCAGTTGTCGCTGTTCTGCGGTGCATTTGGGTCACGGCGACAACGGTTTCGTAATAAATAACGGCAATTTAATAACATAAGCGTGGCTACACCTGTCGCCATACCCCTGACCCGCTGTCCGCCGTGGTTCCGTTCAGGCCGGTACCAGACCCAACCAGCCCGAGAGCCAAACCCGATCGTCGGGTCCCCGCCCCACGTTCCGTCCACTCTTGGCCACACTGCCAGCCAAGCCGAAGCGACGAGTCACTTGGCGATTGTCTTTTGAGGCCGTATTTGAATCTTCTCCAGGCTTTTATTTACACTTCGCCCGCCGTTTGTGGTTTGGGTCTTATGGTTTATTTTGTTATTACACTTCTGGTCTTTTGCAAGGCCTTTTTGTCTCTCGGTCCGGGGTCAATAGACTCGGCTGTCTTGGATAATATGAGCGACATCAAGTTTCTTCCTCGGCCCCAAGTTGAACAGGAACAATAGTCTATTTGTGGGAAACCTGCATAGGGGGACCCTAATTAGCAACAGCAATATGGCTGTTTCCCATGCCAAAATGCATGTCCAGGAGACTGAACTACATATGAGCAGGCCTGCTAAAGTGACAAAGTAGATTAAGGACTCTATCCCGGAGAACGAATATTTTAGTATTAGAATCATGTCCCTGAGCCTTTGGCCATGTTAGTTCAGAATGTCGGCCAGAACTCTTGGTGACCGAGCGACAATTATCCTGACGCGACATGGATGCAACTGTCGCCGATTCACCAACTAGCCAATTAAGTGAGAAGAAAGCTTTATCAGGCGGTTTCACCGACAAGCCGTTTTGCAATTATGCCGCTACTTTTACCGAGTACTGTCTGCGATTTGCGTAAACGGCCGCGGAAGTGAGTTGAATTCCTGCTAATTTAATTGTCCAATTTAGTCTTCTGGCTTCGATTTCAGCGGGCTAAATAGCATAAAGCTAATTACACTTCCACCTGTATCTCGAGCTGTGCTATCTGCAGCTTAAATGACTTTAAAACTTCCCTGGTTGTATGGCGCAAATCCACGAAAACGTATTAACAAGCGAGCTCGCTCTGAACGCCGCCTTACGTCATATTCGTTGGAAGCCGAGTAGTCGGCAAAAGCTAAAAGTAAAATTGATACTCTCACTCACTGGCCGAGGGACAGCGACGCGCACGCGTGCGTGAAAATGGTTTTCTAAGCCTAGCTTCCCTGAGATAGCTGGCTTTACATATACATATGTGCTGTGAGCCGACTCGATGTTAATTTGTTGCGCAGGGAAGGCGACTCGAGTTGAAATACCACATAGCCAACGCTTGCCAAAACACTGCTGGCATTTAGCCGTTTCGGAGCCCCTCGAATTCCAGCCAGTCGGAAACAGGAGTGGCAGCAACCAAAACTGCGCCCAGCGTTTGCGAATATTTTCCTCCCTGCGCTGCTCCTCTCACTGGTTCGAACACAAAACGAACGAAAGAAAACGAACTCAGAGCTAAAAACCAGTCGTAAGGCATGCAGTTTTCTTGCAGTTTCGATCATTGCGTTTGCGGAGCTTCGGGTTACAGCGTTGGAGGGACGCACGTGCAACTGCAAGACGGAATCTAGGCCGACCATGCCAGATTGGAATGTCAGACGAATGAGTGCTGAGCTGAATCAAAATCACACGGATGCAAATAGCAGTTCGCAATGATATCTCAAGCGGTCCCTGGTTGAATAAATATGCTTCGTGTGTACTATAACACAAGAGGAGTTGACTATAAATTCGTCCATAAGCTAACTTATCGTGTCTTGTCGCCTGGATATAAATATGAAAAGTAGACAAAATCGACTATTCAAAATAGAGGAAAAACATAATTAGAAATAAATGAATATTTTTCTTGCTTGCGAATGGGTATAAAGTGAATAGATACATATGTAAGTCTTATTTCATATGTGTTTCTCAAAGAATTGGATCGTAATTCTTACAATTTGCTATCATTCATTTAATTATTTATATTTAAGATTTGACTTTCTATGGGCTACATTGAAGCCGTGAAATCTATACGGCATGAAGAAACTTGTGTGCATTAAATAGCAAATAGAGCTCACCGACAAACGGGTTATTCAACTGCATCTTGATTTCGGTTAATTTGTTCCAACTGCCTAGGAACCACTCCCATTACTTTTCGCTTCCTTCTCTCAGCCACTCCGAAGCCTCTTTGCATAATAATAATGCAATAGCAGCAGCCATAGAGATCGTTGCCAAATGGACGTAAACGATGATCGTAATAGCCGCTCAAAATGTTGCAGCCCCAGCGGAAGCCGGCCTGTGGAGAAGAGTTGGTGCAGCAATGGCTCTTGCGATGCTTTGAGGCTTCTGCCATGGTCAAGTGGGCACTCTCACGGGCACTTTCCAATGTAGTGCAGATTATCATTCACATGCTAACAGATGTGGCCGATCAGAAGATATCCCATACAGCCAAGGCAGTGAGGTTTCGCCGATGATTCGTGACAATGATCAAATTCAGAAGTTTATAACTTTATAGCGTATACATTCACAATGCTCTTTACAAAGTATCCAATAGGTATTTTTAAATAATATGAAAACAATACATAAATTTACACGACAACGTCATTTTTCAATATATTCGTATATAATATATAATGCATAGTTATTATTAAAAAGGAAGCCAATATAAAGCTACAAAAAATAACAAAACTTGCAATGAGGAAAAAAAAAGGAAGCTTACTTGGCAATTTGACAAATTGAATGTGTCAAGCTTGGGCAGGGCAGAAGTGAAACCTTTAGTTTTACTGTCCCTCTTTTTTATTAAGTATTATTTAAATATCACCGAATTAAAGAGTGGGCTTTTTAAAGCATAACCCCGCCACTTCTATGATTTGGTTACTATTAAACTTGCTTGGAATGTGCGCAGATAAAAATATACAAGTTGGAGAAATCTAAATTAATTTAAGAACACTTTTAATCATATGTACTATAAAATGAAATAAGTGTATAAGATCTCAAAAAATGTATTTAAAAAAATGTATGTTTATTCACTCTGTAATTATTTCCCAAAAAAATAAATACATTTTTCCATGGCTAAATAAATACATTTCTTAAATATCCTCGCCAACTAAAAGATTTTCTCAGATATGATCTAACCTCAAAATTATTTAAATCCAAGACAAATAATTAAAAAAAAAATAAATAAAAATTTGAATACTTTAGAAAACTTTCTTTTGCACTTTGAACACTTTATTTTTTAAATTGTATTTCGTCTTTTATGGTCTTATACCAAATGTAAGCCCTTTACTATTTATACACTATAAAATGGCATGCAAACGAACGGATTATAACAGGAAAAAACTCTTTTTTTGGTACTGTGTATATAATTTGATTTCAAAAACATTTATAATTTTATAAAAATATGAATACTACATAATATAGAGGTGCTCAGTTAGCTTGAAAATTCTTCTTGTGTTGTTATATACATAAGTGTTGGATACCCATCCCTCATAGAAATGGGTACAATATTTCTGTATATTTCAGAATAAATTAAAAAAATTTACATTCACTTCGCAGTTTGCTTTTGTCTGGCTTTGGTATGAATAAGCAACTGAATTCTTTTCAATGCACTTTATAGAAACGTTCTGACGTTTTTTGGAGGACATCAATAGAAAATATTTTGTTATTTATAAGAGTTGCAAATATGTTTAACATTACATTTCAGTGATTCCAGATATATGCAATTAACCACTTAATCGCCACTTAATCGATTACACTTTTTGTATGTATAAAGGGCAGATTTAATTTTTTTTGTGCAATCCGAAGGTTCATCCCAATGGAAGAGAAGAATTTCTCGAAGGGCAGTGATAACCTTAATCTGGGATATGACTACAGCGCGAGGCAAATTAAAAATGTTAATGAATAGAAAATCTTACACACATACCGCCATGGGATTGCCGGAGATGAGCGTGTTCAACAAAAGATATTATCGCTTCTCGGCAGAGTTTCACTCAAGCACTCTCACATTGACGTATTCTGGCGAGCGTCTCAGCGACTCTCTCTTTTCCCCAGCGATTTCACACTTGCCTGGTGACTTCCCAGCGCTCCGAGCTCGTAGAATAAGAAAGCGACGGGTCAACACCCCAGAAAATTAGAAGGCCCCAGCCGAATTTTCTCACGCGCTTATCCCGATTTATTTGCCCGATGAGCGTACTTGCATGTGTATAATGAGCGTGGTCCCGGTTCTCTTACCACAAAGTCTACAACCTCATCAGCAATCTGCACACGACCACAGACTCCAGCGAGTCTTCGCTGCGCCTTTCAACCTGTTCGGCTGGTACACCACACCGCCTCATGCTCAATGGGAGACAATCTTGTAGGTGCCTGAAGGGCTGGTTTGTGACCAAAGAAAAAACCAGTAAATGGCCGAAGAATGGCCAAGAGGCTGTCATTGGGTTTTGATTTTCAATGGCCCCATCATCATTTATATGGTTAGTAGGTAGTTGTGCCAACATCCAATGTATTTACAGGACAGATCAGTGAAGAAACGGATAAGCAAACATAAACGGACAACATATTTTCGTAAAATAGAGAGTTAAGATGTACAGAAATGAAAATAGTTTAAAATCCGTAACAATTGCATATGTAAGTCGTTATCGGTATCTACATTTTAATACGTGGCATGAGAACTCATGAAAGGATATTTTAAAATTAAATAAATACTACACAAATTAAATAAAACAACTTAAGAAGCACATCTCCGCACGAAAAAATATTTTACCTTTTAGGGGATTTTGTACGTTTAGGAATGTTACAATTTTACATATATTTTACAATAACGCAGTTTCGAAACGTATGTTCAATAAATTCCAAACACAGATAGAAAAGCGAATGAGGGACAGAGGACAGGGGTATCTTTAAGCACATAGTTTTTTAAGCTAAAAAGCTGAACATTTGTTTTTAAACTTCTTTCAGTTTTGGAAATGATTAAAGCACTCAAAGGTAAAGGTAATGCAGGCAAATTAAGGACTACGTCACTTATACATTGCTTTCCCCTAGCGAATGCTCATATAACCTAGCCAGCGGACATACCTGTGCCGATTCAATAAGTATAAGCAAATTAACAAGTTGGGAGTGGGATTGGCAGCAGTTCACTCGCATCCAAACTCAACAACAAAACTCAGACTTTTGAATGGCGAGATAGAGATCGAAACAGAGCCGTTTTCTCAGCTTCAGCGAGTTACACACTAATTATCATAACTTCGCTACAACCAAGGAACTCAGAAACAGCCGAGTCATAAAACGGCTATTTAAGCTTCTTTTCGGCTTCTGCCCGCTGCGCTGACCGGTCTCTATCGTTAAAATTTAAATGAATGGAAAGTGTTTGGAACGCAGCAAAACAGCGAAAAGTATTTCTTTTTCTTCGAGTCGGACTTCGACGCCGTCACCATCGCCATCGTTATTGTCGTACGCGTCAAGGTTTCACCAGCGAGTTAGGGTAGGGCCATTGCGCCGTCGCGTCGTCTGTTCGACGTCTGCAGGCCGAATACCTGCGCTATCCACATACTCTTGGCTTAGAGATCTGTCTCTTGTTTTTACTAGGGTTTTAGGTGTGTCCGATCCGGAGAGTACCTGTCCAAAGCAGGTGTGCTGATGTGAGCGGTCATGGAGCGTCCATCTCGCCAAATACTTTTACAAGCAGCTGAATTCGCACAGCTCAGACGAATATCGGGCTGCTGAGATCACACAAACAGCATAGACACCATTCCATGTGAGTAATTAGAGGATGCCTCAGTCGTTTACCACTGTACATTTTACATACCAAAATAGTTTAGCACATTTATTTGCCCAACTTCTTTATAAGTAGATTGTAGAAGTGGTTAAATGTTATTTTAACCGAAAACATGGCTTGTTTTCACATTGCCCCGTTATGCACAGACATTAAAAAATATAAATATGAACATTCTTGTCATGCTAATTAAAGGGTATTTGCTGAAATCCAAACTTATAATTACCTGTTTAAGCCGATACATAGCGTACTTACAGTTCTTGACGGATGTGTAACCCTCTGCGGCGCTGCCAGAGCTGCCGCCGTTCATGCCCAGAGCGGATCCGTTCAGTGCGTGGCCGTTAGAGGCGCGCCCCAGACTGTTGAGAGTCGTTGTGCTGCCGGCCCGCGACCTCCAGCCCCCTTGGGCGGAGAGGGCGAGATGGTGGCTTCCGCCGCCGTTGGACCCAACGTTGGTCAGGTCGCCGTTGGACTTGCTGCCAGCCGCGCTCTTCAGAGTACCATAGACGCTGCTCCCCCCACTACCACCTCCGCCGCCCGTCTCCAGCTGGCGGGCATACGAGTTGTCGGCGTAGGCGTGGAAGCAGCACCTGACTAGAGCGTTTGCAGCCGCCTCCCGCTTGCAGATGAAGACGTGGCACTCGAGCACCTTGATTCCGGTGGTGCGGCGGAGGATGGCGGCGAATATGGGTGGATGCTGGGCTCGCGGGGCTCGTGCGAAGGGCGAGTCCAGCGGGAGGAACTTGGGCTCGGGATGGGAGTTGCCACGCTCCGGGATCATCACCTGGCGGACGGCTGCGCAGTAGTGCAGCGACTCGATTGGAAAGAAGCGCGTTATTTGCTTGAGGTTCTCGTCAACGTTCTCCAGCAAAATGCCATTCGACCACACGCTCAGCCAGCTGTCAATGCCCTTGGCGCCCACGGCCCCCTCCGAGGGGTACAAGCTACGCAGCGGCTCCTGGATGCCCTGCAGCCCGTCCTTGCTCTGGCGCGGAACGGCGCTTCCCAGGTAGAGCACGCGGCAGCGGCAGATGGGCGTGGAGTCACCCATTGTCCGGCTGAGCAGACCCAGTGGCAGAGCAGCGGTCGCCGTGGAGAAGGTTCGTAGCTGGTGAAACTCAGGCACGAATCCAAACTAGTCGTGAAGAGTGGCGGGAGGCGAAGGGGAGAGGGGGCCCAACAATGTGGATTTTCTGGTTTTGCTTTGTGTGCTATCCACGTCCGTGTGCACAGGTATTTCGCCGTCTGGCTGCTGGTGTATGTATTTGCCTGTGTCTGTGTCGGTGACCAGGTTCGGTTCTCAAGCCGTTGAGAGAGAACTTTTTCGCTTAGGTAAGCGGCTATTTCTTGCCGCGCACACTGAAGCACTCGCACCAACACTAGCGCCTTACACCAGCACTGGCGTACGTAACCTGGTGCATAGTGGTGGTGGTTGGCCGCGCACCTAGAAAATCACCTGGGCAATTTAATTATCGATCTACAATCCAGACTTCTGACGGAATTAAGTGAATCCCGAGTCGCAGCTCTTTATCAGTTTCGATGCTTCGAGGAAAAGACTTCCGCTGGCGGAGCCGTCCCCTAGCTTACACACACGCGGACACGCACACACTGAGCTGAACACAGACACGGGCTTTCGATCAGGTTGCAAGACAAATATGGCGTCGGGGATTCTGATTCCGGACTTCCTCCTCGCACTTTTCACCCTGGGAACACGCAGTGGAGTACGATCTCCTCTCCGCCCCGAAGAAACCTAGTGAGGTGGCCCAGTGGTCTGCAGTAGTTTTCCTGGGTCGACTGAGCGTTGGTTGAGCCCGCTTCAACGTCGATCTTGTCTACGCGACAGTGTTGCCAACTCTTCGGGTCGTAAACTAGTCTTTGAGAATATCTTTGAGCCAACCAATTGCGATGGCAGCTCAATCTAGAGTCGATTTTGTGATTTCTTCGGATATTTCCGGCGACGCAGAACCACGAATATTTGTTGCACGTCTCACGATTCACGATCTGCGGCTATATCTTACAGCCGACGCGGCAGATTATTTTCTCCCTGGCAATGCACGAAGTAACGACTTTTCCGCGGCACAACCGTCTCCGTTGAGTGAAAACTGGAATTTGAAATGTTTGAACAGCGCGCGTTTCAGCTCGGACGCACGAAGCGCTGCACGATGGACGGAAAGATACAGATACTTTACAATAATCAACTTTTTGATGACAATAAATTGATGAATCCAAAAAATTATTCAAATCGGTTCAGTATTTCAGAAGTTACACTTGTTCAAAGTTTAACCTCTTTTGGGTTGCAAAAAAAGCTTGTCGTTTTTAAGAAAAATTCTGACTTTGAGGTCGATTTTTAGGTAAAATATGTAACCGACCGGCATGGTTATGGTCTCTATCGAAAGGGTCATCAAATCTCGGTAAAACCAAGGTAGATTAAAATTATAATATTCTTTGCACGTGCAGGCATACCTGTTTTACCGAAGCACTAATTTTTCACCTATTTTTCAACTTTGATGGAATGCCAAAAAAGGGATTTTGGTGGATTTTGTGTTTGGCGTATGAGGTGTTGTTCTTGAATATGTTCTTTATCATATTCAAAAAAGATCGGCTGCCCCGACGTCCCACCCCGGATTTCCCACGCAAAAGATACTTTCGCTCTGCCTCTGCCCCTGGTGAGATTTGGCGACGCACAGTGGCGCATTAGATTGCAAAAATCATAACTAATGAAAGGTTAATTTTCGAGTATAAAATCTACTATTTCTCACACCATATAGCATGACCACTTAATCAAAAGGTACTAAAATTACCTTTCATTAAAAAATAAAAAAAAAATATGAAAATATCTCAACCGGTTCAAGAGTTATGATTTTTGCAACCCTAAGTATCTAAACTGCCACTGTGCGCTGGCACTCTATTTCATTCTCATTTGCGGTGAACTCTCTTAAAATTTTAATATCTCTCTCTCCTCTCTTCTTTCTCTCGCACTCTTTGAATTTTGAAACTAGTTCACTGCTCTTCTTAGCCCAAGAAATGATCTAGAAGACTTGTGGTTATAAAATCATACTATCGTTTAACAAAATTGTTAAAGGATTGTTATAATGTTAGCAGCACTAAATTTATTAGTAATAGTTTTTTGAAAACACAAGATTGATTTCCAAATTTTCAGATCTTGTGGTAAAATAGCTTACTTAACACTGATTGTGGCAGATTAGGTTTTTTCCGAAGTGTGAGTGGGTGAAAATTTTGTTTAATGTGGGCAACGGGAATTCTAGCTCTTTCTTTTTTTTTGAGAAAACAACCATTTATTAACCTCAAAAAATCGACTTTATGCCAAAAAAATGGAATTCTGGACCATAGTGCTATGGCAGTTTTGCTGAATTTAGAAAATTCAACTCAATTTTTTTTTTAAATTTCAATCGTCATTTAAAAGTAAAATTTTCAAAGAGTAACTTCAATACTCTTTTAAAATTTTACTTTTAAATGACGATTGAAATGTAAAAAAAAAATTGAGTTGAATTTTCTAAATTCAGCAAAACTGCCATAGCACTATGGTCCAGAATTCCATTTTTTTGGCATAAAGTCGATTTTTTGACGTAAATAAATGGTTGTTTTCTTATTTTAATCTTAAAGTAAATACATCATACATTACGAAAATGTTAATTAAAAGCTTTAAAAGTGCCACCAAAGCCTTTTGAGAGCTTTTAAAAGTGAGCTAGCGATCAGCTGATTTCCGAATAGGAGTTTGCGCCAAAATATTTAGTTGCTGTATATTGTGCCCCACGTGTTAAATAAGTCCAGAAAATTGAACTAAATTATGGAAAATAATCTTCAAGGTATGCACTATTTAATGTATGTATATTGTTAGTTTATGTATAGCTCAAAGAATTTAGTGTGGTGTAATGTCAAATTTATGTGTATTTTCTTAAAAAACTAACATGCGTTCTCCGTCTTTCGTGGAGTATAACTAATAAGCTGTTCCATGCTGAAAGCAACCAATTGGTCCAGATTGTACTTGTGAGTGTTGTCTTTAGCCACAAACCAAAAACTCATCCCCATTTGTCCCCCTTTCCTCACATTTTGGTAATTTATAGGCACGTTCGATTTTAGTCACAGCGAACTTTTTGAAATATGGCGCAGCAACAATCAAAAATTCAATGTTTATTGAATTGGATATACATTAAAATTAATAATAATTAAAACGCTTTAGAATCTAATATAATAAAGAATATAGACAAAAAAAAAGGTTTAATAGTTACATTCATAAATAAGCTTCTACGAATTTTCAAAGTTAAGCTCTTGATCAGCTAATTGTGCGTAAGGAATTTGCGTTTTTTTTTGTTTTCTTTGGCATATCACACGAGGTTTACTACGCACCCAACAATTTAAGTAAACTATGGAAATTAAAGGTAAATGTATGTAGTTTTTAATTTATATAAAATAAATATGTGTTTTTGTAGAATTTTTGTGCCGTGTAACGTCTTAGTTATGTGATTTTATAGAATAAAAGTAACTATGTCTTCTGTCTTTAGTGGAGTATAACTATCAAACTGACAATTCCTGACAAAAGTTAAAAACGTAAGTTTGTAGGTTTACCCTTTGTTTTTGATGGCTATGTAATATCTTTTGCTCATTTTTGCTTTTGTTCCGGTAAAGCGACCTTTTCGAAGAATAAATTTTTAATATAGAAATACAGGAAGAACAAGATTAATCATTCTAAAAATTTTTATATAATATAGATCTCATAAAAAGTTAATAAAGTTATGTTTTTGTAATTAGTAAATAAAAAAAAAATAAAATTTGGTTTAATTCCGAAGTCATTCCAGTAGCTTGTATGGGAGGCTAAAAGGGGCGTGGTCACATGGACCCTAAATTTTTTTTACAAACTTGTTATAATATAACAACAAAATGTGTAAAGTTTCATATCTGTATCTTCATTTTTAGAGTTTATGCCAAAAAAAAACGAAATCTGGACCATAGTGCATAGTTCCAGCACATGTACACAAAAAAAAAAAAATTTTTCACTTTTAAACTTAAATAACTCGAAAACCTGACGTATAGGAAATTAAGGCCGGATTCGAGGGAATATGTATGTATATACATATGTATGTACATCCTTGAACGAACAACATGTGAACATTGGCGGCTTCGAGTTTAGTTTACTTTTGGACGAATCCACAGATGCTAGCGTTAGAAAATTAATTAATACAACTGTATTAATACAAATAAAAAAATCACTTGATTTTACATATGTACATATAAAAACCAGAGCGATTGGAAATTACATATGTATGTATGTATGTACAGCGATCGGCCTAACATTCCCATATGTAGGAAATTCAACATTCTGTTAACGTGTAGAAATTTTCTTTTGACACGACATTTTACGCTGAGAATAAAATTACATATGTACATATGTACATACATAGAAAGCTTATTGTTCATTAAAATTAAATTAAGATTACTTCTGTGTTGTGTGCTATGTATAGTACATAATTCCGTATTTATTTTTACTTTTCGTCTGTCACTATTTTTCGAAAAAGAAGTACATATTTATAATTAATATAAATGGACACAATTCAAAGGCTAAAAAATACATAAAGCTACATACATATATACATATTGCAGAAGGCATACATACATACATATGTACATTATTACGCTTTTGATATTGACATAAATACAACTTGTATGTATGTACTTAGTATTGCGTTTTGTGTATGTAATTAAATTCAATTGAAATTTACATATGTATATACCTACTCTTTCAGAGTACCATCATTTTAGTCAGAAGTTTGCTACGCAATGAAGGAGACATTTCCGACCCTATAAAGTATATACATATGTACATATGTATATTCTTGATCAGCATCAACAGCCGGGTCGATCTAGCCATGTCCATCTGTCTGTCCGTCCGTTTCTACGCAAACTAGTCCCTCAGTTTTGAAGGTATCAGAATGAAACTTTACAGATAATTTTTTATACATATACTCTCGTTAAAAAAATTATTACTTTGCCAATTTTCAACATATTTTCATATATGTAGTTTGAGACATGGTCATTTTGAATTATGTTAGAATTTCCGTTTTCCGATCAAAGCGAGGATGCAATAGCGGGCCCTCTAGTAATCAATAAATATATTAATATTAAAATAAATTATTTTAAAGCCTAAAGGGTAGTCAAACAAATTCCACTTTTAATCTTCATACTGACATAAGATAAATTCTTTTAAAGCGTACTAACATAAGATAAATGTAGCGAGCGAAACGGACAAAAGCGTTGCTAGATCAATAAACTAAGCAGATGTAATTTCGCAGCCAAATAAATTAATTTATATATTTCGAAAGCTATGAAGGGAAATTCAAAACATAAAACATTACTCGCATGGCCCGCTTTTATTGTCACCAGGAAAAGGTTAATTAATGTAGTGGCGAATACATTAATAAGTAGTATTCAAATATCGAACCCGTTCATGTTCATTATAATTTAACTTTAAGGTTTTCATGTTCATTGTAATTTAATTTTATAAAGTTTGATTACATAAAACAGCTGTGCATACGTGTCAGTATGACCCCATTTTACGCCTTTTCTTTAAACTATTTGGTCACACTGGTTTCCGAGCGAATTTATACAATTTATTTTATGTCAGTACCTAGCTTTATTCTTAAATATACTAGATCTAGCCTAAAAGAAGCTAACTTCGCAAAACTGTTCTGCACTGTATTGGCATTGAACGATAGAGGGCACAAACTACAGAGACTAAAAAAAATAAAAAACTACATGTTTGCCTGTTTTATTTCGTAAAGCTAGGTACTAACATAAACGAAATATTCTACAAGCAGCTTAAAGAAAAATTTCAATATATTTCGATCGGGAACCAGTGTGGCCAAATATCTTAAGGAAAAGGCGGAAAAAGAGCGGAAAACGCGTAAATGGGGTCATACTGACATGTACGCACAGCTGTTTTATGTAAAGCTCAGTATCCAGCAAATAAAGTTGTCACGCAGCGCAAAAATGTTTATTCTTTTGAAGTGTGACCGCTCTTTCTACTCGTTGCTCGGCATTTTTTGAGGGCCAATGATGCAGTCATACTTTGTTGACAACCGGCAAAATTTGAAACATCACACACATTCATCTTTTTATGATTTGTTTTAGATTATTAATTGTTCCAAAGCTATTGACATGCGTTCCGGCGGCTGCGCCTGCCTTAGACTGCTCATAGTACATGTCTAAGGAACTCGGATGATTGTATATGGGCTCTTTTAGGCATGGGTGGGTGTTCCGTTCAGGGAGAAACATGATGGAACCAGTGCCCATACCCATAGAGGAGAAGCTGTCCTATGTCAGTTGCATAACGAGATGCAAAAGTGGCCCATTTTCCCTTCGATAGTCCTACTTCCTTATTTTTAATTTTACTTTTTCGCCCCAGCTCTTTTAATGCAAATTCATATAATTTCCCGATTCCCAAAATATTGTTATTGCCTTTATCAAGTCAATTAGGACTGTAGTCGCTCTTTTAATTAGACTTTTCCGCGCATTTTTGTTCATGCCGGGATCCATAGTTTGAAATATGTGAGAGCGAGAGGCAAACGTTGGTGACAGGGAGATTTATTAAAAATTTTATTCTTTTTCGCTACGCGTTATGGAAATACTAAAACGCGCGCATCAAATAATCTGGTAACGCCATGCCACTTTCTAGTATTTTCAAACCTGTGCTGGATACCACCCTTTGAAACAGACCTAGGTGACAAGCTGTTTCAAACTATTTGCCTCTCGCTCTCTATCACTGCTTTGCAACAGTTTTCTTCTCTCTGGATACCGTGCTTATACAAACTTTATAAAATTAAATTATAATGAACAGGGAACGGATTCGATATTGGAATATTATTTATTGATATATTCGCCACTATATAGCTCAAGGCAAATAACAGGAGGCACCAACGCCGTCTCCGCCCACAGGCGTATTTTTTCCTTATTTAAAATGTCTTTTGTGAATTATTTCCCATATAATAACCCTTATCATTACATCTTTTATACAATTAACCATTTCCTGGGGACAATAAAAGCGGCCCAAGCGACCAATGTTTTTATTTTTTGAATTTCCCACCATATATAGCTTTCGAAATAAATAAATTTATTTATTTCGAAAGCGAAATCACAGCTGATTTGTTTCCTGATCTGGCAACGCTCAACGCGCATTTTGATAGCTAGATTTCGCTTATGTTAGTACCCGAGAAAGCGACCTTTCGGAAAATTCTTCTTCTTCTTTTTTCCGAAAGCGTTTTTTTATATGGAGTTTGGCCGCTTTCGGAAAATTTAGTTTATGTTAGTACCTAGCTTAAAAATAAATAAATTTATTTATTTTGAAAGCTAGATATGGTGGGAAATTCAAAAATAAAAACATTGCTCGCATGAGGCGCTTTTATTGTGCCCAGGAAAACGTTAATTGTATAAGAGCCGTAGTGATAAGGGTTATTATATGGGATTTAATTCAAAAAAGACATTTTAAATAAGGAAAAAAACCGTCTGTGGGCGGCGACGGCGTTGGTGCCTCCTGTTATTTGCCTTGAGCTATATAGTGGCGAATAGATCAATAAATAGAATTCCCATATCGAACCCGTTCATGTTCATTGTAATTTAATTTTATAAAGTTTGTTTATATAAAACAGCTGTGCGTACATGTAAGTATGACCCCATTTACGTGTTTTCCGCCTCTTTTCCGCCTTTTCCTTGAGATATTTGGTCACACTGGTTCCCGATCGAAATATATTGCAATTTTTCCGAAAGCTGCTTTCGGAAAATTTAGTTTATGTTAGTACCTAGCTTGAGAGCGAAATCACAGCTGATTTATTTCCTGATCTGGCAACGCTCTTACCCATTTTGATAGCTAGATTTCGCTTCGGCAAACCCGACCTAGTAAAAGGTTTTGGCTCTAAAATGTGTATTTTACATTGGATTAAGTTGTTATATATACTAAATTAAAGGTTAGACTCCTGCGCAACTTTCTATGTATAGCTTGTATTCATACCTTCGAAAAATTTCGAGATACAAGCATTTTACGAAAAAGTTCATTTTTGCTATGTTCAAAAATGATGGGGTAAACCCGACCGCCCATATTTTTGCTTGATGTAGTACAAATATAACCTAAATATAATGGTTTTACAATGATTTATCAATGATTATTATGTTATGTAACGGTAATGAATGACAATGGAAAAAAATGGAAATGGCAAAATTATTAATCTAAGTCACTCGATTCACTGCTCAAATAGCTTGCTGTACGTCATTGACTCAGAATCGTTGACTTTAGAAGCGAAAAATCGACCGCGAATGGTCTATTTTCGCGCCAATTCTAGAAAAAAATAATAATAATTCTTTTTATTTGATAAATGAACAATTTCATAGCAAAAACAACATTAAAAAAGGCGGTCGGGTTTACCCCACTATTTAGAGGTCGGGTTTGCCCCATCAGGTCTTTTTTCATAACAATGCAATTATAAAAAAAAATATGAAAAAAATTGAACCAAACTAATATGCACTTTGTAGGACCTTAATCAAAGAATTTAAACCCACTCACCTTTCTTATGTGATCACTTTAGCAATATGAAATATCCTTTAGTTAACTGGGCACAAAAATGAAACTCAAAATTGTAAAAACCAACTTGCCGTCGTTTTAGCAACTCATTGCTGACTGATGAAATACTTACATACCACCATATTGGTTATTTTCGATGCTCTACACGATAACACTAATATTAGTTTGCGTAGTGCTTCCGATTGTCGATAACAGAGGGAGGTCGGGTTTACCCACACTGTCGGGTTTGCCCCACCTTACCCTAATCATTATTTCATAAAAATATCATAGTATATTACAAAAAAAAAAAACTAGAAACCAAATTTTTATACCTTGCAGTTTATAATTGTATATTAAGAATCAATATAAAAAACCTTGTAAGCAAAAAGGAAGCATCAACAAGCCGAAGTTTAAATACCTTCGCAATAAGTAAGTATTTAAAATTTTGTATATTTAAGGCAGTCGATTAGTTTCAGTGTAATTTTTTAATTAAAATTCACGTACTAAGGTATAATTTGTTTCCTTAAAAGTTTCCGATAGTTTCAATGGCAGCTATATGATAAAGTTGTCCGATTCTGCCCGATCTGCAAAGTTTCAGATAGTTCCAAAACTCAGGGACTAGTTTTCTCCAACCATAGGAAAAACATGGCTGTTCTAGATTCGAACCACAAACTTTTAAGAATTGGGCTTGTGATTTGATGATCATGTCATCGGAAATTGAAGTTAAATTCAAACGGAAATCGGTTGGGATCATCTGGATCCTCGGAATGAGAACTTCCTCACATTTGAATTTTTCTATTATTATTTTCGGGCAAATTACATTCAGTTATCGCGAAGGTTGCCATACTTTTGGTGGAAAGAAACAACCAGCTAAAAATACGTATAACATTTAAATGAATTCATTAATAAATTTAAATCAGGGCCATAAATGTTTTTTATAAATATTGCTATTTATTTTAATTACTTTTATGGTGAGAGTACAGTAAAAAAGTTATTGAAAACATAGGAATTAAACTGGGAATCAGCTTAAACAGCTGTTTACCGACGATAGCAAAAATTTTACGAAAACCGGAGCACCTAAAATCGAAATCGTAAGATTTTGGCCAAATCGAAATCGGGAAAAAATTACGATTACCGGAGCATGCCTGACTGTGTCTCCATTGCACTATGGGGCCAACGACCACTTTTTCTGGCCAAAACCCATTTTTTAAAAGTTGTTAAATTAATTTATTTTTAATTGGAATGTATTAAAAAAAACATCAATCTGTAATTTTACGTTAAAGTTAAGTTAACAGCTGTTAAATCGCTTATTTATTGTGCAAGTTTTAAATGTAGAAAAAATTTAAAAATCCCAAACGAGTGCAACTTTTTGGATGCAATCCTATTCATAATGGTTTGTATGATAGTATATGTTTACGGGTTTTAACTGTAGAAATAGTCTGTTGTTTCGTTTCAATCTTTTGTAATTTGTAAGCATAAACAATCTTAAAAATATTAAAATTGAGCTGCAGAGTGAGTCCAGCTTTCTCCACTTCTAGAACTAGCCCTATGTTGTAGAGCATTAAATTCTAATTATATTCTGAAAGCATAAAAGTGCACTTTTGCTCACTTTCTCTGAAATTTAACTTTTAAGGTTCTAACTTTACTTCTGGGAAATCTCGAGTTTTTGGACATATAAAACGCCTACGGCTGCGAATATTTCCATTTTTGTTCTGGTATACTTTCAAGTCATATTGAAGAAAAATCCACTCTCGCAATTAGTTTCTTTAAAAATGAGGGAGCAAATCACAGAATGCTGTATGTGATAATCACATTGTGATCGGCCGCATGTCCCATTAAAAAAAAAAACAATTCTGTGATTTGGCTTGGAAAAATTATTGTAAAATGTCAGATTTTACACAATTGTATTATTTTTCAATGCTAGTCATAATTTAAGAAAAAAGGACAAAACAAATTTTTTTACATTAAAAAAAAATTATATCCATAAAAAAATGATGAGACCACGCCCATTTTATCTTTAAATATCTTCCTTTGCAATCGAATTCGTAAAATTTTTTCGATTTTAATTAGAAATCGCAAAATCGGTGCTCCGGTTTTCGAATTCGTAGAATTTTTTGTCGATTTGTAAAGCAGGCATCTTTCAGGCACGCTCCGGTAATCGAATTCGGTAAATTTTTACGATTTCGATTTGAAATCGTAAAATCGGTACTCCGGTTTTCGAAATCGTAACATTTTTACCGATTTGAAAAACGGGCACCTTTGTCTGGCCGAAATGAAAAGTAAATGCCATTTTTTATATCAAATCATATCTTATTTACTAAGGGAAAAAAATAGTTTACTCAGTGGTCTATTGATGTTCATTCCACACCACCACAAGATCATTCTGGCACGTAGTTCTTTTATAAAAAATGTATTTCTGACCCCACCTCAAATTTGACAAACCAAATTTTGCCGTCGGAAACAAGAAATTTCGATTTAGCGAGATGCCAATAATTAACTGGCCGAAAGTTATCGCGAAGGTTGCCATACTGTTGGTGAAACGAAACAGGCAGGTAAAAATCCTTTTAAAATATAAAAGGATTCATTAATAAATTTAAAGGAGGGCCAAAAGTGTTGTTTGTAAATAATGCTATTTAATTTAATTAATTTAATGGTCAAAGTACAGTAAAAATTAATTGAAAACATCGGAATTAAAACTGTGAAAAATGTGGCAGACCTATGGTGTGGAAATTTTGCTTAAACAGCTGTGTTAAGTTAACTTCATGTCTGAAAATGTATGTATAAAAACATTATTTGTTTTGATTCGAGTAAACGATGAGCTATTGTTTCAGGGGAAAGCACCAATCAAGCAGTAACAATCAATGACTAAATTAAAAAATATATAATTTCAAATTGATTTTTTACAATGAGTTGGTATCTCTTTTATGCAAACTGTTATCGATATCCTTTGAAATCGTAATATCAAAACACTTGTGCGAGTTTACTTTTCTAACAAGAAAAAAAGCGAACTTTGGCATGCCGAAGTTTAAATACCCTTGTACTGCAAGTAAGTAAGACTTTTTCGTTTTCTCTGACATAAATGTTTCGAGCGAAAAATGTTGCGAACGAAAATGTTGCGAACGAAAATGTTGCAACCAAAAATGTTGCGATCAAAAATGTTGCGAACGAAAATGTTGCGAAAGAAAATGTTGCGAACAAACTAAATATTATATATATATTCCTATGGCAGCTATATGATATAGTGGTCCGATTTTGATCAAATTAAAACCGAAATTCTAAAATATTACAAAAGGGCCATGTCTGAAATTTCATGAAAATTTGTAAAAAATTGCCTAAGTTATAATTTTTTTCATAAAAATTTTCCGATCGTTCCTATGGCAGCTATATGATATAGTCGTCCGATTCGGCCCGTTCCGACATATATAGTAGTGAGAGCATATAGAAGACTATCTGCAAAGTTTCATTCAGATATCTTTAAAACTGAGGGACTAGTTTGCGTAGAAACGGACGGACAGACAGGCCAGATCGATTCGGCTATTTATGCTGATTAAGAATATACACGGTGTTTCCCAAAAATAACCGAACTTTATATTTAAGTCATACCACATACAGCGCCATCTATTGAACAACAACATTTAACATTTGCAACATTAAAAAGATTCATTCATCCTCTTTTAAACGCACCTAACTTCATGTAAATCGGATGACAGGTGTAAAAGTGACAGCCATTTTAATTAGACCAAAAGTGGTTCAAAAATAAAATGGAACAAAGAGCAAATATAAAATTTGGTGTCAAACTAGAAAAAATATTTGCAGAGGCATACGAATTAATGAAAAAAGTTTATTTTGATGATTGTATGAGTCGTACGCAAGTTTATACGTGGTTTACACGATTTAAAAATGGTCGTGAGGATTTAAATGACGACCCTAGAGCAGGACGTCCAGAAACTAATAATCGTGCTGAACTGGTAGAAAAAGTCCGTGAAATCATTGGTATCGATGCAAATTTGACTACGAGAATGTTGGCTGAGGAATTGAATACGAGTAAAAACACTATTTGGGAAATTTTAACCAAAGATTTGGGGAAAAGAAAGGTCTGTGTGCGATTTGTTCCACATGAATTAAATGACGACCAAAAAATCGCTCGCGTGGAGCATTGCAAAGACATTATTGAAACTGCTAAAAACGATCCAGACTTCCTTGATTCAATCATAACTGGTGATGAGACATGGTGCTTTAAATATGACCCAGAAACTACGCGTCAATCTGCTGAATGGAAGTCCAAAGGCGAGCCAAAACCAAAAAAATTGCATTTTCAGAAGTCTTGAATCAAGACAATGTTGATTACTTTTTATGATTCGAAGGGGGCTAAGGCTGTGTTAAGTGAAGCGTGTGCGCCTGTCGCCGCGTCGATCCTACTCAGCTAGTGGTGGTTGGCAGTCACATGCCGACTACTAAAGACCGACCATACGTGGTGAAGAACCACATCCTGCTCGAGGTGCCCCTGCTCTAGACTAAATATGGCGGATCTAGAGAGGAAAACTCGAAAAAACCCGTACCAATCTATTGAAACCAAAAACAGTAACGAAGAAACAGGGTGCTCTAGCAGCCCCAAATCAATTAATATCGAACCCACTCGGGAGCCCGAAGAAGCCATGGACGTCTGTTCACAAGGCTCTGGCACCGACACCATCACCAAGGAAGAGGAAGAAGCCCTTCTCGCCTCTCCCAAGGTTGATAAACCAAAGCGGATCGCTCTATCGGGCGCCGCAAGGAGAAGGTTGCGCAGACACCTAGCGAACGGCATGCCCTTAGAGGAGGCCAAAAGGCTCGCCCAGAAGCCTATGGACCCTCCTAGGGCAGTGCCTAGCAAGAGTGGCGGGACCAACAAAAGAGGTAGATCGGCCAACACGACCCCAGAAGGAGCGTCGAATAAGTGGCCCATGACAAGAACCGCGGCACCTAGTGCCTTGACGAAGGGTCCTGCAACAGTACCGCTTGCCACGGAGGCTCCAGTAGCCTCTACATCCGCTGCTGCTGCTAGGCAGGCAGCACTGGAGCAGTCGACCCAAGTCGGATTCATGGCCTCCTACAGGGACGTTGCCAGCTCAGTGAAGATGACAATACTCGCTGCTGACTACCCAAAAAGTCAGCTCACGACGGAGCAGCTAAAGACGGTGCAATCCGCCACTTTGTCGAGGGTGATGGCTCTGAAACACGGCTCTGTGAAGCCGCTGTTTTCTGACTGCACCTTCCGACCAGGCTGGATGGCCATAACGTATGGAGTCGCGAAGATAGCCGAGTGGTTGAGCACCGAGGTTCCCAAGCTCCGGTTGTGGAAGGACGCCCACATAAAAGTAGTCCCCGAGGCAGAGGCTCCACGTGCCGCTGTCTACATCGGCTACTTTTCGCTCCCTAATGCGGATATGAAGACGGCGGAGGTTCTAGACCTTATTGAAGGCCAAAACAGCGGCCTAAGCGTGGGAGACTGGCGCGTCTTCCACCGTGAAATAAGGCAGAACACGGCCGTCATAACAATCGCGCTTGACCCGGTCTCGGCCAACCGGCTGAAAGAGCTAGAGCATAATCTAAACTTTGCGTTTGGCACGGCTTCTCTTAAGCCAAAGGCCGACACGCAGGCAGTGGCTCCCGTTCCGGCAGCGGAGAAGCCCACCTGCTCTACTGCCAGTGCTCCTGCTATGGCTGCTTCGACACCACAGGGCACCGCAGTGGCCCAGGAGCCCGCAGTACTGCGGAAGTTCCTGCACCCTCCACAACATGGGCGCACCACTCGAGGCACCGGGCGTGTACCCAAGAGTGCGAGGCGCACCCAGGTAGAGGAGGCCCTTCTAGGCACTAACCGCGGCCGGAAGATGGCGGCCAGGGGCCGGAAGTGTGCTGTCCCTCTCCCCCACTCCTCTCAACACCCGGAGACACCTTAGATATCTCCAAGCGAACCTCCTCCAAGCAAAGGCCGCATTCGACGTCCTTTGTGAGAGGTTCGCTACAATGGACTTAGCACTTATCCAGGATCATTGGATAAATGCCAGACGTGTCCTGGGGCTTAGCACCCCATCCGGTAAGTTGCTGTATGCAAATAACCAACCTCGCCCTAGATCGGCGTTGTTAATAAACAAAAACCTAACATTTGTTCCCCTCTCACAGTTCATAACTGAGGATCTGGTGGCGGTTTGGGTTAAAATACCCAACGCCCACGGCGAGCAGGAGGCAGTGTTGGCCTCCGCCTATCTACCCGGCGACTCGGAGGATGTGCCTACGGCGGCTACTTGTGCCCTGATAGAGCACTGCCAGAGGAACCGGCTCAGATGGATAATCGCCTGTGATGCCAATGCGCACCACACGGTCTGGGGGAGCAGTGACATCAACAAGAGGGGTGAGTACCTCCTTGAATACATTATTAGTAATAACATAGGATTACTAAACCAGGGCAGCGAATCTACATTCTTTAATGCCATTAGAGAGGAAGTCCTTGACCTGACTCTCTGTAGTTGTCCGTTGTCTCAAATTGGCACGTTGCAAGTGAGATCACTATGTCAGATCACCAACACATTAGATTTGACATAGGATGTGCCTTGCAATGTAGCCTAGTCACCAGAAATCCCAGGAAAACCAACTGGGATCTCTTCTGCTTTGAACTTGAGCAATCCAGAGACTGGTCAACCCGTCCGATAACATCCATAGACGAGTTAGAGCGTGAAGTTACTGTGCTTCACAGTAATGTTGAACTAGCATATCACGCCAGCTGCGACCAAAAGGTACGCAAGACCGAAAGGACTGTTCCCTGGTGGAACAAAAGCCTTGGCGATCTCAAAAAGGCTGCGCGCAGGCTCTTCAATAAAGCGAGGAGTGGGAGGGCCTCATGGGACTCCTACACTACTGCTTTAACGCTCTATAGTACAACAAAGAGCTGAGAAGGTCAAAAAGGGCTACGTGGCGTCAACACTGCGGGCAGATCTCGTCTCTCCCGGAAGCTGTTAGGCTACAAAAAGCCCTCTCCAAGGACCACTCAAACGGCACCTGCACGCTGAAAAAGCCGGATGGAACACACACAAACAACCCAGAGGAGACGAGCTGTCTACTCCTGGCTACTCACTTTCCTGGGTGTGTGGCTGTGGAGCAACCCATCTCAGAGCGTGAGGCACCAACCTACCTCTCGGAGACTGGAGACTGGTGGCAGACTCTAATGGGGCTGAGAGAGGGGAACCCCCCTATCGCTCAGAACACATTGGAAACATGCCCTATAGACTGTTTCATCAAAATAGCGTAAAATGGGCACTACAAAATTTCAGCCCATACAAATCACCCGGACCAGATGGGATCTATCCATGCTTGTTGCAGCGGGGACTGCATCTAATCGCACTCCCCCTGGTCCGTCTTTTTCGAGCCAGTCTCATGCTTGGACACATACCAAGCAACTGGGCTAAAGTAAAAGTTGTGTTTATCCCAAAGGCAGGGAAGAAAGACTCCCAATTGCCTAAATCATATAGACCGATTAGCCTTAGCTCCTTCTTCCTCAAAACTATGGAAAAGATAATCGACCAGCACATCAGGGAGGTAAATCTCAAGCAACATCCCCTAAACAAGTACCAATATGCGTATCAAGCTGGTAAATCAACTGAGACCGCCATACATTGCCTTACAACAACCATTGAAAAGGCCATTGGCGCTCAACAGATAGCACTAGGTGCCTTCTTAGACATCTCAGGAGCTTTCGACAACACGTCATATGAGGCTATACGTGCCTCTCTTGTACGCAAGAATGTCTCCACACCTATCACTAGGTGGATTCTGGAAATGCTTAAATCCAGAATCATAACTGTAGACCTTGGAGGAACTATGACCTCAATCACAGCCACAAGGGGGTGCCCTCAAGGGGGAGTACTCTCTCCCCCTTCTGTGGACTCTGGTCATTGACGAGCTACTTTATGAGCTCAACAATTTAGGTTTCCCCACTCAAGGCTACGCTGATGATCTAGTCATCTATATTGTGGGCTGGCATGAGCAAACCATCTCGGACCGCATGCAGCAAGCCCTAGATATAGCCAACAGATGGTGCCAGGACAAAGGACTGTCCATAAACCCATCAAAACAGTTATAGTCCCATTTACTAGGAAAAGGTCTCTCTCCTTAAGAAGACCATCCCTAAATGGGTCTATCATTGACTTTTCGGTTGAGGCAAACTACTTAGGAGTCACGCTTGACTCCAAGCTCAACTGGAATGCACACCTGGAAAAGACCATAAACAAAGCCATTCGAGCACACTTTGCGTGTAACAGGCTCTACGGCAGAACATGGGGCCTAAGTCCCAAAATGATCTACTGGTCTTTTAACACTGTGGTAAAACCGATCTTAACCTATGCATCTCTTGCTTGGTGGACGAAATCTACCCAGAGGACAGCCGCGGCTGCACTTACCAAATTACAACGACTGGTCTGCATTGGCATCACTGGAGCCATCCGGACGTGCCCCACTGCAGCACTAGGAGTCATAACTGGCATACCCCCTTTACCAATTACATTGAAAAAGGAGGCCTGCCTGGGGGCACTTCGCCTTCAAAACATCACCAATATCAAAAGTGGTGATCTTACCGGGCATCTTAGGGTCCTTGAACCCCTAATAAATGATCCCATTCTGCGCGTAACTGACGATCAGAAACCAAGACTTGTTCTCCACAGAAACTTCTCTGTAGTCCTATACACTAGGAATGAATGGAAAACAAAATCAATATCTCTACCCAGTGGATCACAAACATGGTACACTGATGGGTCGAAACTGGAAAACGGTGATACCGGGGCTGGTATTTTCGGACCAAGGTTCAATAAATCCATAGCCATGGGAAAATCGCCCACCATTTTCCAAGCAGAGATACACGCCATAGAAATCTGTGCACGAGAATGCCTTCGCAGGAAAATGCAAGGCGCACGGATTTACATCTTCTCAGACAGTCAGGCAGCGCTTATAGCGCTGAGTTCCTTCACGATCTCGTCCGGACTTGTAGAAACCTGCTTCCAACAGCTGAATGCCCTTGCCTCCAAAAACACCCTAACGGTGGGCTGGGTACCAGGGCATGAAGGCCATACGGGAAACGAGGTGGCAGACACCTAGCCAAACGCGGGGCGATGACCCCTTTTATCGGCCCTGAGCCGTTCTGTGGACTATCGAGAGGACACAAAAGAGAACTGCTCAGGAAATGGGAGGAATCGGAGATAAACCGTCACTGGACCGACAGTGCAGGGCTGAGACAAGCCAAACAATTTCTCGTCCCCCAGATGACGCGATCAAAACGCATCATCAACCTACCAAAGAGCGAAATTCGAACTCTAACAGGTTACCTAACGGGTCACTGCAACCTTAGGTATCACCTTAAGAAATTAAAACTTTCAGAAATCGACACATGCAGATTCTGCGAGATGGAGCAAGAAACATCGGAACACATCCTATGTGAGTGCCCCTCGCTAATCAGACGTCGACTTCAACATCTAGGAGGTGAACTTATTCCCCCCTACAGGATTTGGGAACAAATAGACCCTACCAAAGTGCTTTCTTTTATTAGAAGCCTAGGTATAGGGGCTTTACCCTAATCCTACAGGCCGGCACAAAAGACCTAACATCTGGTCGCAGTGCAACAAGGCCTTTGTAATAATAATAATAATACTGTGCTTCATACAAATGTTGAATCACCATATCACGCCAGCTGCGACCAAAAGACCGAAAGGACTGTTCCCTGGTGGAACAAAAGCCTTGACGATCTCAAAAAGGCTGCGCGCAGGCTCTTCAATAAAGCGAGGAGTGGGAGGGCCCCATGGGACTCCTACAAAACTGCTTTAACGCTCTACAATAAAGAGCTGAGAAGGTCAAAACGGGCTACGTGGCGTCAACACTGCGGGCAGATCTCATCTCTCCCGGAAGCTGTTAGGCTGCAAAAAGGCCTCTCCAAAGACCACTCAAACGGCACCTGCACGCTGAAAAAGCCGGATGGAACACACACAAACAACCCAAAGGAGACGAGCAGCCTACTCCTCCCTACTCACTTTCCTGGGTGTGTGGCTGTGGAGCAACCCATCTCAGAGAGTGATGCACCAACCTACCTCTTTGAGACTGGAGAGTGCCCGCACCTGCACGCGACTATGGCGGCAGACTCCAATGGGGATGAGAGAGGGGAACCCCCTACCGCTCAGAACGTGTTGGAAACATGCCCTATAGACTGTTTCATTAAAATAGCCTAAAATGGGCATTACAAAGTTTCAGCCCATACAAATCACCTGGACCAGATGGGATCTATCCATGCTTGATGCAGCGGGGACTGCACCTAATCTCACTCCCCCTAGTCCGGCTATTTCGAACCAGTCTCCTGCTTGAACACATACCAAGCAACTGGGCTAAAGTAAATGTCGTGTTTATCCCAAAGGCAGGGAAGAAAGACTCCCAATTGCCTAAATCATATAGACCGATTAGCCTTAGCTCCTTCTTCCTCAAAACTATGGAGAAGATAATCGACCAGCACATCAGGGGGGTAAATCTCAAGCAACATCCCCTAAACAACTACCAATATGCGTATCAAGCTGGTAAATCAACTGAGACCGCCATACATTGCCTTACAACAACCATTGAAAAGGCCATTGGCGCTCAACAGATAGCACTAGGTGCCTTCTTAGACATCTCAGGAGCTTTCGACAACACGTCATATGAGGCTATACGTGCCTCTCTTGTACGCAAGAATGTCTCCACACCTATTATTAGGTGGATTCTGGAAATGCTTAAATCGAGAATCATAACTGTAGACCTTGGAGGAACTATGACCTCAGTCACAGCCACAAGGGGGTGCCCTCAAGGGGGAGTACTCTCTCCTCTCCTGTGGACTCTGGTCATCGACGAGCTACTTTATGAGCTCAATAATTTAGGTTTCCCCACTCAAGGCTACGCTGATGATCTAGTCATCTATATAGTGGGCTGGCATGAGCAAACCATCTCGGACCGCATGCAGCAAGCCCTTGATATAGCCAACAGATGGTGCCAGGACAAAGGACTGTCCATAAACCCATCAAAAACTGTTATAGTCCCATTTACTAGGAAAAGGTCTCTCTCCCTAAAAAGACCATCCCTAAATGGGTCTATCATTGACTTTTCGGTTGAGGCTAACTACTTAGGAGTCACGCTTGACTCCAAGCTCAACTGGAATGCACACCTGGAAAAGACTATAAACAAAGCCATTCGAGCACACTTCGCGTGTAACAGACTCTACGGCAGAACATGGGGCCTAAGTCCTAAAATGATCTACTGGTCTTTTAACACCTATGCATCTCTTGCTTGGTGGACGAAATCTACCCAGAGGACAGCTGCGGCTGCACTTACCAAATTACAACGACTGGTCTGCATAGGCATCACTGGAGCCATCCGGACATATTCCACTGCAGCACTAGGAGTCATAACTGGCATACCCCCTTTACCAATTACATTGAAAAAGGAGGCCTGCCTGAGAAGCTGAGATCAAAAGTGGTGATCTTACCGGGCACCTTAGGGTCCTTGAACCCCTAATAAATAATCCCATTCTGCGCGTAACTGACGAGCAGAAACCAAAACTTGTTCTCCACAGAAACTTCTCTGTAGTCCTATATACTAGGAATGAATGGAAAACAAAATCAATATCTCTACCCAGTGGATCACAAACATGGTACACTGATGGGTCAAAACTGGAAAACGGTGACACCGGGGCTGGTATTTTCGGACCAAGGTTCAACAAATCCATAGCCATGGGAGGGTCGCCCACCATTTTCCAAGCAGAGATACACGCCATAGAAATCTGTGCACGTGAATGCCTTCGCAGGAAAATGCAAGGCGCACGGATTTACATCTTCTCGGACAGTCAGGCAGCGCCCATAGCGCTGAGTTTCTTTACAATCTCGTCCGGACTTGTAGAGACCTGTTTCCAACAGCTGAATGCCCTTGCCTCCAAAAACACCCTAATGGTGGGCTGGGTTCCAGGGCATGAAGGCCATATAGGAAACGAGGTGGCAGACTCCCTAGCTAAACGTAGGGCGATGACACCTTTTATCGGCCCTGAGCCGTTTTCTGGACTATCGAAAGGACACAATAGAGAACTGCTCAGGAAATGGGAGGAAGCGGAGATAAATCGTCACTGGACCGACAGTGCAGGGCTGAGACAAGCCAAACAATTTCTCGTCCCCCGGGTGACGCGATCAAAACGCATCATCAACCTACCAAAGAGCGAAATTCTGTAACGATCAGGCTAGGTGGTGTTTTAAAGAGGCAGGCGCACGCGAATTTTGCACGGCTCTGCTCGTCGGCTAAGGAGGTGGAGGTCTTGCCTGCTCTTTAAAGTTGCCTCTCACGATCAACATCTTATTAATTTTTGCGTGCAACGACGAGAAGGAGGAAGGGAAATCAATACACACTTACGGACAAAGGGACACTCTCTCATTAACACACTACAATTGCCTACCGTCCTCTGATGTTCACGAGGACACAGTTCGCCCTCCCTGCCTGTGGTCATCCGTGCCGAGACATTTCATTATTATGGATGACCCCTACAAGCAGTTACGGGAACCCCCTGCTGGTGGAGGCAATCAGAACAGAAAACTTAGCACATTATAAAAGGTTATTTATTACTAATCAAAATTTCTCCCTAACTCAACTGCTTCATGCATAATAAATTAATGATCGACGCATACAAATAAATATTTAGACAAATAGAACTTACAACTAGGACGTAATTAAAACTGAGATATTGGACATTAACATATGTAGACTTGACCCGAAATTCAAATACAAACGCAAATTAATTAACGCTCTCCATTAATGGAGGAAAGAGTTCATTTCTTAAGAGCGAAAGAGAGCAAGTTTGGGTAGATTATTGACTTGGTTTTAGGACTTCTCTTATCGTTTCGAACTCGCTACAGTGGATTAAGCTAGACGCAATGCTCTTATGGCACAAATATTTACGGGACCTTGCAAGTGCATTTATTTAAGTCGTTTTATTCGACCGATATTATAATTATACTTCAAACTCACAGAACTTTTTCCATCGATGAAAGCGCTTTCGTCGTATGCTAGCTGTGGAACAAAATAAAAGAAAATAAAAGAAACGCACCAGATTTCCCTACACAAATATCAAAGCGACATCCACTAAACAAATTCAAATTTATATAAAAATGATCAAGAGACCAAGACACAATTAAAACTCTCTAAAACCATACAACTCTTTTTGCCTTCTTGGCTTCAGAACTCTTTCCTTTCTATCTTGGGTCAAACTCAGTACTAAATATGATCTAAAAAAAATTAAACTAAATAAATAAACTAAAACTTAATTTTCTAATTCATCTTCCTTTTCTTCCGGAATGGACCGCTCCGGTTACTTCCGCTCAGCAGACGCGCTCTTCACGTATTTTCCGCTTTGCCGCTTTAAAGCGCGGGAGAGTGAGACGGAGCGCCAAGAAAAACTGCCGAAAATGGCAAGCTATGCTGGCATCTGGACTTTGCCCCTTTTCCTATTTTCCTTTTCGCTTTGCTGGACCGCTAATCCCCTTTTCTTGCGCCTTTCTTCGCGCGCCCTAACAAAAATTAACCGCTTATCTTTTTTTCTGACGCGGCTTGAGTAGCCGGCGCCGCCGAAACTGTCGATGCCACTGACTCCGCTGATGCCGCTGCAGAGCCCACTGCTGAAGCGGCTGCGCCCGCCGAAGTCGTCGAGACCGTTGGAGCAGCTGAAGCCTCTGCTGCGGTGGTGGCGGGGGCCGCTGAAGTCGCTGCTGCGGTGGTGACGGTGGCCGCTGAGGTCGCTGGAAGCTGGGCCTGTCGAAGCTGGGAGCTACTGCTGGAGCCTCTGAATATCTTCCTCCTCCGTTGTGGGCCACACAGAAAAAAATCGCCGAGCTACGCTTTTAGTATAGCGCCAAGCCTTAAAGAAAAATTTGTCCCTTTTCAGATCACTTCCTCGCCTTTCTCTTTTTATCTGGCTTACCCTTGGGGCCTCAGCGCTGATTACAGGGTATTCAAAAATTTTACTTTTGCCTTAGCAGTGGCCACGCGGAGTGTATTTAATATTTAAAAAATTGACTTTCACTCGCGGTTCTTTTTTTTTCACTTTGGAACTTTTCGCTTTAGTTTAAATTAGTTACTAGAAAAATGAACCGATCTGCCGACTGCCAAGATTGCTAATAACTCTCGAGACGCCCCGAAACGAGCGGGAACCTTCTCTCCCTTTTTCAACGCCCTTCGGGTCGCAGCCGAAACCTGACATTCTCTCCCTTGAGGTGGATTAGCCTTCTCAGCTTCGATCCGTCCCTCAAGATCGCCAAAGCTCTGCACTGCGCTATCGTCTCCTAGGTGGCGCCAGCGAAGTATCTCAATCTGACTGCATCAGGCGCTACAAATGCCCCCCGCTTAATATCAAACTTGGGGGGTCAAACTCCCAAGATTGATACCAAACCAAGCCTGAGGCAGGCATTTACTGCTTTATCACGCTAAAGAGCGTGATATTTGCCCACTAGACGACCCTGCAAATCTTCTAGTTCATAATAGGAGCTGCCAAGTTTTTTCCGAACTCGTGCCTTTACGAAAACTGGACCAAGTTTGGCATTGTAGCCGGCCTGAAAATTACTTTGCTTAAAATTTCGCCTAAAAATTTCCTGTCCCTCAGCATAAGTTATTGGCCTAGATCTCAGATTGTACAACCGCTCATTTTTATCGTTTTGCTTTTGCAGGACCTCGCGAGCCTTGGCACGCACCATCTCTAACGAGTCTTCTTTAGTCAATGCCATGGTTCTGTCATCCAGCAAGCCTAGAGCCCTTAATAGCTTGTAATTGGCGCCTGAGCCCATAAATTGCTGACCAAACACCATGTAGTACGGCGACATCCCAATGGCAGAGTGGACGCTGGTTCTCAGTGCACAACAAATACTGCTGAGCTGCTCATCCCAGTCCTTTTGATTTGGCCTTACATACGACCGAATGGCCGCGATCACCGATCGGTTAACCCGTTCTGAAGCATTTGCTTGCGGGGAGTACACAGCCGTGAGATTATGGCTTACCTTGTGCTTTCTGAGGAAATCTTGAAAGACATCCGATTTAAATTGTGACCCATTATCAGATACGACCGTCTCCGGGAATCCAAACGTATGGAATAGTTCCTGCTCCATGTACTTGGTTATTACTTCGGCCGTTTGTTTCTTTACTGCTTTCAAAAATACAAACTTCGAATAGTGGTCCAAGACAATAAAGATCCCTATATGACCACTTCTCGAGCGAGGATATGGGCCTAAAAAGTCAACATATAACCTTTGAAAGAAACGATCGGATTCCGGAGCTTTTCCCATTGGGGGTCTCTGAATCATGTTTGGTGCCTTAGTTGCCTTACACGTTTCACATCCCAAGACATATGCCTTGACATCCTTTACCAGCCCTGGCCAATAGTAGTACCGCCTTACGCGCTCCAAGGTCTTATGGATTCCACCATGCGATGCCAAGGGATGGTCATGAGTGTTTCTTAATACTGCCAGGATCAGGCTCTGCGGGATCCACAGCTTCCAACTAAATTGATCATGAACTGCCTCGCCCGTATCATGCTCCATCTTCTTGTACACTAAGTCGTCAACCACTTTCAGGTCTGGCAACTTATCTAGGTTTGCTTTGATTCCCCTTTCGAAACGCTGAATAATCAGGGGACTTGAACTCCGCCGAATCTGTGTCCACAACCAGCCCATGCTCGACGTCTACAGCTGCGACATTTTCTTCATTCACCCTGGAGAGAGCGTCGGGGACAACATTTAATCGGCCAATGCGGTGCTCGATTTTGAAGTCAAAACCCTGCAATTTTAATGCCCAACGAGCTAATCTGGAGTGCAAATCGGTCTGAGACATCAGCCACTTTAATGAAGCGTGATCCGTAATCACAGTGAACTGGTGGCCTTCGATGTACGCCCTAAACCTTTTAATGCAGACCAATACTGCTAAGAGTTCCTGCTCAGTTACCGAATAATTTTTCTGTGCCTTGTTTAACTTCTTCGACACAAAAGCTATGGGATATTCGTCCCCCTCCGAAGTCTTCTGAACTAAAACTCCTCCCACGCCAGTATGGCTTGCATCGCAGTGAACAAAAAATGGTTTTGAGAAGTCGGGACTCCTAAGCACCGGAGCTGAACATAGCTTTTGCTTCAAATCCTCGAACGCCTTCTCTCCCTCAGGTGTCATATTAAATTTTTGCTTTGGTTTTAGTAAATCTGTCAGCGGTGCCGCCACAGATGCAAAGTTATCTACAAATTTGCGGTACCAACCGACCATACCCAGGAATCTCCTAAGGCTCTTTAATGACTTTGGCACTGGGAATTCTTTCATTGCTGAAATCTTTTCCGGATCTGTCCTGATGACTCCTTCACCAACTATATGTCCCAAATATTTTACAGACCTTCTGCAAAATTTGCTTTTTTCGACATTTAGTGTCAAGCCAGCAGCCTTTACGTGGCCAGCGACTCTCTCTAGGACCCTTAAATGAGACTCGAAGCTATCTGAGACTATGAGTAAATCATCAAGATAAACGAACACTTCATTTCGCAATTCCGCGGGTATGACTTTGTCCATGAGGCGTGTCATTGTTTGTGACGCATTGGTAAGACCAAAAGGCATGACTCGATACTGATATAAAGGCCTGCCTGGGATGGTAAAGGCAGTCTTTTCTCGAGATTCCGGTTCTAGCGGGATTTGCCAGTAGGCATCCTTTAGGTCCAAGCTGGATATATACATTGCCTTAGGGAGGCGGCCCAAAATCCCATCTATCTGTGGGAGTGGATACGCGTCCTTCCGGGTTACGGCATTCAGCTTACGGCTGTCCAAACAAAGCCGAACCTTTCCCGGTTTTTGAACCAATACTACCGGAGATGACCAGGCGCTATCAGATTCCTCTATTACTCCCAATTTGATCATCCTATCCACCTCGTCATACAAAAGCTTCTCTATTGCCGGCGACACTGGAAAATGCCTCTGCTTCACCGGCTTGGCATCACCTATATCAATTGCGTGCGAAATCTTAGAAGTCTTTCCTAGCCCAGATTCAGCGAATGATGGAAATTTTAAAATTACTGCTTGCAGCCTTTCACTTTGTTGCGCTGACAAATCGTGTAATTCGGAATTGATTTCTGAGACTACCATTTCTGGTGGCAATAAGTTAAATAATGTCCAAAAATCAATTCCTAAGATCAGATCCTGTTTGAGAGAAGGGATTATGTGCAGATCGACATCTTTAATTTGCTCCTGATACTGCATAGGAACTTTTATCCGTCCAATCACCTCCTGACTCTTTCCATCTGCTGTGCTTACTGCGGATCCACCTTTCTTAAAGGGAATTCTTTTTTTGATTACATATTCGGCCAAACCCCCGCCTATTATGCTAATTGCAGCTCCCGTGTCCAACAGGCCCGTAACCTGTCGACCCAGAACCTCTATTTCCGCATAGGGACGTTTATCTGCCGGTCTATACCTGATGGCATTTATCATAATCGCGGCTCTTTTAAACTCCCTTATGCGTTTAGCGTTGCGCGAGACGGATTTTAACGGCTTTAAGATTTTGTTTGATGTCGTTTCTGGAATTAACTTTAATATTTGGTGCCAACAAGAATGTGTGCTAGGCCCCAAAACCCTATCTGTTTGTGTCTGAGCGACTATATTGGTATCTATGGGTTGGCATTGGATTTCGTCAGACGATTTCGTTGGAGACCCGACTGTTGACGAGGCTGCGAGTCCCCCTTTGCGTTTTTTTGGCACTTGGCACATGACGGCTTATAAGTATTAGGGGCTCCGCAGCCATAGCAAAATATCCTACGCTTCCCGTCGCAATCGTGATATCTGTGTCCCTCTTTTCGACAATTCCAACAAATAAGCGCCACAGCTCCGATTTCATCTTCTTCCTCAATATCGGAGAATTCGATGGCATCATCCGAAAGCAGCTCTTCGACCACTTCGGACACCTGTTTTTTAAAAGGCACAACCTTCTGATACGAATAATTTCGCCTAACGTCATCCAAAAAGGTTTCCCGCTTCCTACAGATCTCCCTCAACTGACCGACTGAATTGACTTCTACATTCAGCAACTCATGCCGGATTTCAGGTCTTAAATTCCTGCGGAGTATCTCTACCGTGGTCTTCTCGGACATTGGTGTCTCCAATTTATCCGTGAGTACCACAATCGCATCCCAGAAGGAATCGAAACTTTCCTTTTCTTTCTGTTTGCGATCCCGAATGGCCTCCCGGATATCTACGTCCGACCGAGTATCCCGGAATTGCTCACGCAGTGCTTGGCAAAGAAGATCCCAGCTGCAGTCTCGAGTCGATTTGTGAAATCGCCAATAAAATTCACGAGCTTTGCCTTCAAAGAGGATGCTTGCGTTGTTGCAGAGAACCGAAAAGAGTCCTCCCAACGTTTGCTTCGTAAGTACCTCAACGCGATAAATGAAATTGTCGATACTAATTCCGTCTCGGTCACCATTAAAACGCAATTTCCAGCTGTTAATAATGTTTCCTACTTTGTCGGGCCTATACAATAGATCAGACCCCAGACTTCCAGGAGTCGATCGGGCCTCTCCTTGCGAGCTATGTGAATCACGCCTCCTGCCTGGTCCTGATTCCTGCCATGAAGGCCCAAGATTTTGCACTGCTGGAATTTGGTTAGTGTCAGGAATAGATCCCAAGTTTTGCTCTACTGGCGTTGGAGTATTTCTAGGTAGGTAAGCAGCGAGATTGGTTTGAAGTAACAGAGCCATCTGCTGGGACAGTTCCGTGAGGATGTCATTTCGCATTCCCTGCATAGCCTGAGCCACCATGTTTCCTACTTCTGCCGAAGAAATGTTTTCTCGGCTGCCGGAAGGTGCTGTTGTTTCTCCGCCCGTTGGCTTCTTAGCCGTTGCAGCGGCTTGTGTGGCCGTAGAAATTTGGAAACATATAGTTTTGCACGTAGGGCACTCCCGATTGGTTTTTGTGTATGAAACTAAGCAACTCTTGTGAAATTCGTGGTTACATTTCGTTTTAAACACTGTGCCAGAAGCCAGAGACTTACTACATAAAATGCACTCTGCCTCAGCCCCAATCTCTTCCCTATCGGAATCCGCCATATTTTTCTTTTAAACAAACAAAATCCCTCTTACTATTCCGCAAGACTTTTACGACGAAGATGTTAACGACACTCTAAAACCTAAATATCTTACAGATAATAAATAAATTAATAAAGAGTTCGCTCTCTATGAGCTTACTCCTCTCTACCAGCTGTTACTCTCTTTGTTTCCCGACCTGCCTAAACAAAATTCCACGACAAGAGCTTATCTTCTTCCGCGGCAGCGGTCAACGACCTCGAATGCACAAACAGCTGATCCATTCTCTTTGGGTTGGCCCTGACCTACATTCCCAGCTTCTTGGAGAACGCACTTCTCTTAAATGAGACGGTCAACGACCTTCAGATCTGCGAACAGCTGATCCTCTTTGCGCTTTTGCTGGACGGTACTCTTTAAAAGACAAAATTTCCTCAATTGCTATAGGATTTACCAAAAACTATAAACTAAATAGACGATCAACTCTCAATCAGTATGAATATCAATTCAAGAAAAATATAAGTATAATATATAAATCAAAGCATTCAAAAATATTAAATAAATAAATTCAAGAAGAATAAATATAAAAACGAAAATAATTCAATATTAATTACTGCCATCCAACCAAGCAGCGTTCACCGCAACGCTTTGTTTTTGATAAACAAACGTCATGTGTAATGAGAGACAAAAAGAGACGAAAAAATATGCTGCTGCTAAGCTGGAGTTATGCTTACTGATATGCGCTCTGCAATCGCTTCGCTTTCTTCATCAGCAAACTCATCTCCACTAACAACAACCATGCACCTTGGCCTTGAAAACTCGCAGCTTCCGTGCACCCTACTTTTGCGAACGGCATATCGATTTCGCTATCAGCCGTGGCCAGTCGAACGATTTAAACCCTCGTACTGTATTCCTATGCAACTGATAGACGAGACATGGTCCGCTATTTAAAATAAAAAAAGGATCTCGGCTTGATCCAAATATCCGTGGCCCGGTGAAAACTACCGATAATTTTCTTGTCCCGGTATTCCGAAGCGTATATTTGAGTCAGGTACGAGTCCCAGAAAACGTCATAGAATAGATTTTTGCTCTCTTAATTTCCCTAATCATCCGTGGCCATAGAATGACTTCGAAAAGCTCTTATCTATGTATTCCTAAGCGTCTGATTAAGAGATAAAGAGAAACGAAATAAGACAAATAAAGAGATGTAAAGAAAAGACATGAGTGTGACATTATTTTTAAACAAGTTAATTTAAAATTTTTAAACAATAAATTCAAAACAATACTTGATTTCGCCCCACGTTGGGCGCCATAATAATTATATTGATCTTAAATAATCATTAATGTAACGATCAGGCTAGGTGGTGTTTTAAAGAGGCAGGCGAGTTACAATCCTGTGGCCGAGGGAGAAAGACTTTCAAAGAATTCAGCAGAATGACAAATCTTTATTTTTTCAATATATTCGTCAGAGCTCGTATTGGCACCTCCTCCTTGTTGCTAGGTCCGTCTCCAAGTGTGCCCAAAGAGATAGGGGGCATGTTGACCCTCGGTATTGGTTCCAGTGTGACCGGAGAGAGGAGGCATGTTAACTCTGGGTCGGTCCTGTCTCCAGTGTGGGCATGTTAACTCCTCCCCCCCCAGTCCGAAGAGAAGGCCATAAGGGGAAATGGCTGGATCGGAGAAGGGTGATTAGGCGACGTTTTGTTGGTGTATGCCACGAACTCCGACGACATTTTGAATTTAACAGTTTTTTTTTTATGGATATCTTAATATTAAACATGAGTGTTGTGTTTATAAACGTTACATCTAAAGCTAAAGTTACATTTTGTTTAATTATTATGTATTTTTGTATCGTAGATTGTTTCTTGTTAATATGGTTTTTAAGTTACTTGGTTTGATATATTTATTGAATAATGCTTGTCTATCTTATCTTTCTTCCATTGATTTCTTAACTATTTTTCTAATTTTTTGTTTGTGTAACTTTTGACCTTTAGTTGTTAGGAGAGTGACTGCTTTGTCTCTATCTACTTTGTGTATTGAAAATCTCGGTGTTATCTTGTTTCTACGGTTTTCTTTTCTAAATATTTTATCATTAGGATCGACTTGGACTGGTGTCTCCCTGTCCTTGTTTAATTTAGCCAATTTTTTTTCTGTGGTCGCGCTCAAATGTTCCTGTACTTTTGGGTATATGTCTTTTCTAAATTCGTTTAATTTCTTAAGGTAATCATGGTGATTGTCGAATGTTATTGTTTTGTTAAATATGTGTGTTCTTCCGTGGAAGAGCTCGAAAGGGGTATAGGAAGTGCTGGAGTGTATTGCATTGTTATATGTTGCTACTGCTTCTGCGAGTATTTGGGCATGATCGCGTTCTATGCGTGCTTCCTTTCTTTTGTTCAAGATTATCCTGTATAGTTCGGTTAAGGTGGAGTGCAGTCTCTCGACAGAAGCGTTGCCCGTTGATTGTTGAAATGAAGTTGTATGAGCCGTTATTTGGAATTGAGTTAAGAAGTCGTTGAATAGATTGCCCGAAAATTCCGCGCCCTGGTCGAAAATTATTTTCTTTGGTGCGCCATAGTGACTTATAAATTGTAATAGGGCATCGACGACTTTTATTGAATTCCTATTGCTAATGGGGTAGGCTTGTGCTAGTTTGGTGAATTTATCGATAATTGTGAGGTTACAAGTATTGTTAATGAAATATATGTCTATATGTACGACTGCCAATGGTCCATCTGGGGCGGTTGGGGTTTGCATCAATGGTTTATGGGGGTGTCTATCGTATTTTAGGGTTAGGCAGGTATCGCAATTTTTTATAATTTTTGTGATAATGTCTTTTAAATGCGGAAAATAAATGTCCCTTTTTAAATGGTTATATGTTTCATCTATGCCTCTATGATTGGTATTAAAGTGGTATGCACGAATTTCGTTTTCCTGATCATGAGGATTCGTAATTTCGGTTAACCATATATTGCAGCGGAAAATTTTGTATAAGTCATTTTCAAAGAAATAGTTATTATAAGACTCTTCTATTATTTTGAAAATATCGTTCGGTGCAAATATTGCGAATGTTTTATTCGGTTTCAGGATTGTTTGAAGAGTGTTTGTAACAGAGTCGAAAGTATGTACGGGTTCCGTGATAATATGTCTTACTTTATGGATAAATGGTGTTTCTACTTGTCTTAAAGTTGTTGATCCGATACGGAATATTATTTGGCAATTGAAGTGATTTAGTGGTTGCGAAGCGATTGGTATAATTTGTGGGTCCTCGTTTATGTTCAAGTTTGGCTCAATTCTGCTGAGTGCGTCAGCAACTACGTTTTGCGACCCTTTTTTGTATACGATTTCGTAGTCGTAAGCGGCCAGGATTGTTTTCCATCGAAGTAGTTTTGGATTCTGACCTTTCAAATTTTCTAGCCAGATTAATGGCTTATGGTCTGTGACTATTTTGAATCTACGCCCGAAAAGGTATGGTCTGAAATGACCTACAGACCAAATGATAGATAGCATTTCTTTCTCTATCGTCGAATAGCGGATTTCCGTGTCCGAGAGTGTCCTGCTAGCGAAGGATATGGGTCTGTCATTAGTATCTGGGCCTTGTGACAACACAGAGCCTATAGCATAATTACTTGCGTCTGTGGTCAGCGTGAACGGTTTATTGAAATCAGGGTATATGAGTATGGGATCATTACAAAGAAGATCTTTCGACGTTTCGAATGCTTGTTTAAATTCATCGTCTATTATTATAGATTTCTTCCCTTTTAACTGTCTCGTTATGGGTTTAGTTATTTTCGCAAAGTCCTTTATGAATTTCCTGTAATACCCTAATAGTCCTAAAAATGATTTAATTTCCCTGGTTGTCTTTGGGCAGGGGAAGTCCTTGATGGTTTGAATTTTAAGTGGGTTTGGTTTGACTCCTTCCTGGGTTACGATATGTCCCAGGAAGTCGATTTCCTTCCTTAAAAGCTACATTTGCTTGGTTGGATTTTTAGATTTGCGTTTTGGAGTTTTGTGAAAACAGATTTAATATCTGCTATATGTTTTTGGAGTGAGGGTGAGAATACTATTATATCGTCGAGATAGACGAGACAGACGTTACCGACTAAGTCACCTAAAACGTTGTCCATAACGCGTTGGAACGTGGCAGGGGCGTTCTTGAGACCGAAGGGCATTCTCGTGAATTCATAATGCCCATTTTCGACGGTGAACGCCGTCTTGCTCGCATCGCGTGGGTTCATTTGAATTTGGTGAAAGCCACTTGCTAAGTCTATCGTTGTGAAATACATGGTCTTCCCTAGACTATCTAGTATATCCGCAATGTTCGGGATAGGGTATCTATCAGAGACAGTCTTCTCATTTAATTTCCGAAAATCGATTACCAAGCGCCACTTTTTTTCGCCTATGACGTCACTTTTCTTAGGTACGACCCAGACGGGTGCACTCCATGGGGAATGGCTGTTTTTTATGATGTTTTGCTCGAGCATTTTTGAAATTTGCTTTTTTACTTCGTCTTTATGTACAAATGGGTAACGGTAAGATTTTGTGTGTATCGGTATATTATCTGTTGTTGGTATAGAGTGTTTGACGGCGTTAGAGAACGTTAGTTGGTTGTTTTCGTTGTGGAAAAGTCTTTTGAATGACTTGCATAGTTTGAGTATTTGTTGTTTTTCCTCGCTGTTAAGGTGTTCCGTTTGAATTTTTAATTGTTGGTCATCCGGTTGTTCTGTATCTGTTCCCGCGGACATACAGTTTAAGTATTGGTGGGTTTGTGGAGAGAACTCTTCTGCTTGTAACGGTTCCTCGAGGTAAAGTGTTTGGATCTGGTCTGAGTTATTGCAGACTTCGAAATAGGCGGATCCTGCGTTTGCGGTGTATAAACCGCCTGTTATGGATATTTGATTATCCAAATTCATAGTTTCAAATATAAAGTCTCCCTGCATGAAGTTTACTGGGAGCGGAAGTAGCATTTTGGTATTTTGTGGCAGGTTATGTAATGTGTCTACAGGGTTTGCCCTTGTGAGGATTGGGATGGCGGTTTCTGGTGTTTCTAGTATGGACTCGGCAAAGTTTATTCTTGCATTTAGGCTAGATAGGATATCCATGCCTAGGAGACCATTGAAGTGGGGGTGGAAATTAAATAATAAGAACTTAAAATTGGGAATTTTTTTGAATTGTTTGAATTTATTTTATCTGTATATTCCCGAATTTTGAATGTACTGAGAACAGTGTGGATATTGATATCTGAGGTTAGTTTTTTGATGTGATCTTCATTAATAAGTGCCGGGTTTATGAAAGAGTAAGTAGATCCAGTGTCTATTAGGAATTTTAGAGGATTTGACACCATGGAGTTTGGTGATAATAAAACAAATGGCAAGGAAGATCCGTGAGTCTTCTTGCTTATGTAACCGACTGGCTTCCCGAGGCTTCTATTTGAAAATTTGCATCATCGTTGATGTTACATAGGGGAGCTCTTGAATTACGGTTGTTTCTGTTTTGGTGACTTAGGGATTGATTTGGTTGGTCGTTATTGTGGAAGGGGTTTCTGCCCAGAGTTTCTTTATCTTGTCGACCATTACTATTGTTATGGGAATTATGATGACGTGTGAAGCGTCTATTATTATTGTTGTTAAAATTTTGTTGTCTCTGTATAAAGCGGCCATTATTGTCATTGTTGGTGTTATCGTATCGTGGTACATGACGAGCGTTGTTGCCATTATTATAGTTCTGTTGTCATGGTATGTAGCGACTGTTGTAGTCACTATTTGTTGGTTGTCCTCTCACGTATGGGTGATTCCTGTATATTGTGCTGTCGCGTCGTCGGTTTTCTTGTTGTTTGTTCAGGCTTCTAGAGAAGTTTAATTCAATCTGTCCGTACTCGTATGCTTTCTCGATTGTCTCTGGCCTTTGATTCCTAATGGCTGACCTAAGTGGGTCCTTTAATCCAGCTAAGAATGTATTTAGGCAGAATCTGTCGTATTGGTCACGTTTGGCCGCAAGAGAGTGTCCACTAGAGTCTGCTTCTCTGGCGAGTGACATTAATTCGCTTCTTATTTTTGCGGCTGAGTAATACAATTTTCCCATACTGAGTCCGTCCGGAAGATTATGTAGCTCTCTAACAAGCATTTCTTCTGTTTTCTTGCTAGAGTATAGTCGCTTGAGGTTTGCTTTGATATCATCCCAACTAAGGAGTGCATCGCAGACATTCAGCGCTTCGTCTGCTCTGCCTTTAATTTTGTCACGGATAGTTCCAAGTAAGTACTGTCCGCATGTTGCTTGGTCCACCGATGAGGCTAACAAAAGAAGCTGATCTACTCTGTCTATAAATCTATCAAGATTGTCAGGTGGGCCTTCGTAGGTTAGTAGTTGTTGTAGATTTAGGTTGGTGGTGGAATTTAGTGGCCCTGTGTCGTTACCGGAATCCATAGCGTTGGTGAGATTAGGATTATTGTTTTGCGATTGAACCGACTGGTCTTCCTCTTCTGTTCCTGTCGCTTCCCTTATCTCTGATAGTCTAGATCCGCTTCTTAGCCCTGATCTGCCCCTCACTGTGTTAGTAGTATTCTTTAACATTTACGTTTGTTAGGAATAAATCTGTATTTTTGTTTGCAAATAATCGCGATTAATTATATATTGGGGTATGGTTATGGTATTTGTATATGGAAAGTTTTGGGTGTTTGTTTGGTTTGTTTTGTTTTCGTTTGTATATTAATGTAGTAAACTATTGTATTATATTTTATGATACTATGTTTATGCATCTATTTTTTAGTGTGTATTATTTCCAAAATAAAAGAAAACCTGTATGTGTGTGTCCGTTACGCCGTTTTCTCTTTTCCTTGTTTCGCGTTGTTTATTGTTAGTTGTATGTTTTCCGTGCAGTGCTGCTGTGCTTCCTTCCACCTTTGTAGTTTTCTACTGTTTTTGGCTTTGACTGTAATGCATAAATTAAATTAGTATTCAATAGAGCGTATTTTAGAGGTTAGTGAACATGTGACACCAGTAGACGTTAAGTTGTTTGTGGATTGTTTCGTCGTTTTCTCTTATTTTTCTTATTTCTTTTTATATACATATGTTTAATATATTTCTAGAATTTATTTTATTGCTTTTTTTTTTGTTTTAAGTGGTTCTATTCTCGCAGTGCGTGGTGTGCAAAAAGAATTCAATAGAATTCAACAGTGTAGAAGCGAACTCAGCGTCAAGCGTCGCAAGGGTTTTACAAGCGGCGTAACACAAACACATTCATGCTTACTTGTTTTTGCCGTATCACTGTTTATTAATTTTTTTTAAATAAATTTGCGTTCATGTAAATTGATAAATGAAAACGATCCCGGTGCCTTAACAGCGATTGTTGTACACATATTCGGTCGTTAATCACACAACTCACATTTATTTCTATAAACCACTGTGCGGATATCCCGTTGTCTTGGCGGCGATTGATGTACATTCGCTTCTTGCGCAGCGAGTTCTGATTACAACTCAGCGCCAGTCTATCGTCACGGCAAAACTACAAAACTACAACAAATATAGGCTGCAATATTACCATAGTGATGAAATTGCTATTCTTTTGAAATGACCAAAAAGCATACCTATGGTGGTGTTCACGCAGCTAATAACATGCGTTCCTTGCACTTAGGACATCCAGTGACCAAGTCCCACAATTATTTATTTGTTTTCTTTGATGATTAGCGTTTTTTCTTTAGATATAATTTGAATTTCACAATAGGAAAACTAGCGTCGCAGAAAGTGAAGTCAAGACTAAGAAAAAGTAGCGATGGTAAAAAAAAAAGGACGCTATAGAGGCTCGATAGTTGTACATAACTTATAAATCGATAAATCATGACTTGTGATATTTCATAAAAATATGTGTGTTGCCGGATGTCAGAATCAAGTGTGGCCAGATCACCATATACCAATACTCTCCCAAATACGCACACCAAGTGCTCTCCGACACACACAAACGGTCACCACACAGCAGTTTTATGTCAAAATAAAAAAATTTTTTTTGATTCATTTTCCACTTTTAATTGGTAATATTTTATGATTTAGGGTGTATGGATGATCCCGGTGCCTTATCAGCGATTGATGTACACATATACGGTCATCACACACAGCATTTTTTTTTATATTGTTGTAAATTAACCCGCACAAGCGATCCCGGTGCCTTATCAGCGGTTGATGTACACATATACGGTCGCTTGTGAAGCAATTTTAACTTGATTTTGTTTGTTTCTTTTGTTTTATTTGCACTTGCACGTCATTATGTTTCAATACCTTTTTACTTAATTTAGTGTTTTACCACTCACAACCACTGCTGTCACATGTTCATTACCTCTTTTAGAATTTCAACGAAAAGCGTAGTGGGCATTGTTAATCCCTTGTCCGTAGTCCGGCTGCGCCAGTTACAATCCTGTGGCCGAGGGAGAAAGACTTTCAAAGAATTCAGCAGAATGACAAATCTTTATTTTTTCAATATATTCGTCAGAGCTCGTATTGGCACCTCCTCCTTGTTGCTAGGTCCGTCTCCAAGTGTGCCCAAAGAGATAGGGGGCATGTTGACCCTCGGTATTGGTTCCAGTGTGACCGGAGAGAGGAGGCATGTTAACTCTGGGTCGGTCCTGTCTCCAGTGTGGGCATGTTAACTGGCGCACGCGAATTTTGCACGGCTCTGCTCGTCGGCTAAGGAGGTGGAGGTCTTGCCTGCTCTTTAAAGTTGCCTCTCACGATCAACATCTTATTAATTTTTGCGTGCAACGACGAGAAGGAGGAAGGGAAATCAATACACACTTACGGACAAAGGGACACTCTCTCATTAACACACTACAATTGCCTACCGTCCTCTGATGTTCACGAGGACACAGTTCGCCCTCCCTGCCTGTGGTCATCCGTGCCGAGACATTTCATTATTATGGATGACCCCTACAAGCAGTTACGGGAACCCCCTGCTGGTGGAGGCAATCAGAACAGAAAACTTAGCACATTCTAAAAGGTTATTTATTACTAATCAAAATTTCTCCCTAACTCAACTGCTTCATGCATAATAAATTAATGATCGACGCATACAAATAAATATTTAGACAAATAGAACTTACAACTAGGACGTAATTAAAACTGAGATATTGGACATTAACATATGTAGACTTGACCCGAAATTCAAATACAAACGCAAATTAATTAACGCTCTCCATTAATGGAGGAAAGAGTTCATTTCTTAAGAGCGAAAGAGAGCAAGTTTGGGTAGATTATTGACTTGGTTTTAGGACTTCTCTTATCGTTTCGAACTCGCTACAGTGGATTAAGCTAGACGCAATGCTCTTATGGCACAAATATTTACGGGACCTTGCAAGTGCATTTATTTAAGTCGTTTTATTCGACCGATATTATAATTATACTTCAAACTCACAGAACTTTTTCCATCGATGAAAGCGCTTTCGTCGTATGCTAGCTGTGGAACAAAATAAAAGAAAATAAAAGAAACGCACCAGATTTCCCTACACAAATATCAAAGCGACATCCACTAAACAAATTCAAATTTATATAAAAATGATCAAGAGACCAAGACACAATTAAAACTCTCTAAAACCATACAACTCTTTTTGCCTTATTGGCTTCAGAACTCTTTCCTTTCTATCTTGGGTCAAACTCAGTACTAAATATGATCTAAAAAAAAATTAAACTAAATAAATAAACTAAAACTTAATTTTCTAATTCATCTTCCTTTTCTTCCGGAATGGACCGCTCCGGTTACTTCCGCTCAGCAGACGCGCTCTTCACGTATTTTCCGCTTTGCCGCTTTAAAGCGCGGGAGAGTGAGACGGAGCGCCAAGAAAAACTGCCGAAAATGGCAAGCTATGCTGGCATCTGGACTTTGCCCCTTTTCCTATTTTCCTTTTCGCTTTGCTGGACCGCTAATCCCCTTTTCTTGCGCCTTTCTTCGCGCGCCCTAACAAAAATTAACCGCTTATCTTTTTTTCTGACGCGGCTTGAGTAGCCGGCGCCGCCGAAACTGTCGATGCCACTGACTCCGCTGATGCCGCTGCAGAGCCCACTGCTGAAGCGGCTGCGCCCGCCGAAGTCGTCGAGACCGTTGGAGCAGCTGAAGCCTCTGCTGCGGTGGTGGCGGGGGCCGCTGAAGTCGCTGCTGCGGTGGTGACGGTGGCCGCTGAGGTCGCTGGAAGCTGGGCCTGTCGAAGCTGGGAGCTACTGCTGGAGCCTCTGAATATCTTCCTCCTCCGTTGTGGGCCACACAGAAAAAAATCGCCGAGCTACGCTTTTAGTATAGCGCCAAGCCTTAAAGAAAAATTTGTCCCTTTTCAGATCACTTCCTCGCCTTTCTCTTTTTATCTGGCTTACCCTTGGGGCCTCAGCGCTGATTACAGGGTATTCAAAAATTTTACTTTTGCCTTAGCAGTGGCCACGCGGAGTGTATTTAATATTTAAAAAATTGACTTTCACTCGCGGTTCTTTTTTTTTCACTTTGGAACTTTTCGCTTTAGTTTAAATTAGTTACTAGAAAAATGAACCGATCTGCCGACTGCCAAGATTGCTAATAACTCTCGAGACGCCCCGAAACGAGCGGGAACCTTCTCTCCCTTTTTCAACGCCCTTCGGGTCGCAGCCGAAACCTGACATTCTCTCCCTTGAGGTGGATTAGCCTTCTCAGCTTCGATCCGTCCCTCAAGATCGCCAAAGCTCTGCACTGCGCTATCGTCTCCTAGGTGGCGCCAGCGAAGTATCTCAATCTGACTGCATCAGGCGCTACAATTCGCACTCTAACAGGTTACCTAATGGGTCACTGCAACCTTAGGTATCACCTTAAGAAATTAAAACTTTCAGAAATCGACACATGCAGATTCTGCGAGATGGAGCAAGAAACATCAGAACACATTCTATGTGAGTGCCCCTCGCTAATCAGACGTCGACTTCAACATCTAGGAGGTGAACTTATTCCCCCCTACAGGATTTGGGAACAAATAGACCCTACCAAAGTGCTCTCTTTTATTAAAAGCCTAGGTATAGGGCCTCTACCCTAATCCTACAGGCCGGCACAAAAGACCTAACATCTGGTCGCAGTGCAACAAGGCCCTTGTAATAATAATAATAATAATGATTCGAAGGGTATTGTCCACAAGGACTTTGTTTCAGAAGGTCAAACTGTCAATGGAGAATGGCTGGCACGGCCGCCGATTTGATTTGTGGCCCGCGGCGGCGACAAGGTCTTCTCCATTGCCCCTCCTCGCTGTTGCAGTGGCACTGTGGCATCGGCATCATAAATTGCCTGCACTTGAACCCGAGCTGGCCAGACTTGGAATGGCTTCCGTTTATTGGCCCCATTGGCGAGCGAGCGCCCCTTGCTCTTCTGGCCATCTTGTTAAATGTGTAAATGTGTAAAGCCCCTCGAAAATTGAACTGTGGGCCAAGCCGACAACATCTGTGAAATGTGAGAGTGGTGGTGGCACGTCGCTCTCCCAGCAGCGGGGGATCCCCCTCGATTCATTAGGCCTTGTATTTTATGGCACGCCCATAAACACTTACCAAAAACATCTGTCCTCTAATTTGAATTATTCTGGAGTTGAAGTTGAACCTTTAATAGCAATTCAAATTAAACAAAGTTTAGTACAATTTTCAATACTAATAATTCCGTAAACCCTGATGGCGGACGATCTCTTGCTCCAGCTCCTTCTCGGAGAGCAGGTGGCACCGCGGCTCCTTGTTTATCAACATCAGATCCAGGTGGGCCGGAGTCAGCCGCTGCTCACCGATTAGCACCTGCATGGTGCTAATGGCCAGGCCCATGGCACTGCTCTCGTTCATGTTGGGTTGGTAGTGCCGCACTAGCCAATTGTCGGCGGCATCGCTACCCGAGCCAATGGCCTTGTTGCCGAGTTGATGAAACTCGCCGGTTGGCTCCAGGTGCCACAACTGCAGCTGGTCATTGTTGACGCCGCCGAAGAGGAAGGCGACCCCGTAGGGACGACAGGTGGTCAGGAGCTTCCTATTATCATCGTCGCTCTCCTCGTTGCTGTCAGTGGAGGAGGAGTCATTGCTGTCGCTGCTGCTGCTGCTACTGTTGAGAGTGTCCTGAGCCCCCAGTCCGAAGCTGGTGGCCTGCCGGGACATGGACTCCATGAGGAATTCGATGGGCATCTGAGTGTCGTAATGCAGCCGGTGGTTGCAGCACGCCATGCGGGCCGGGGCAATCATGGAGCGCGCGTCTGCCGGCAGCCCGGCAATGGTGCAGTAGAGGTGATGATCCACCTTCGCGATCTTGTCCAGGGACCCGGCCACCATCAGGGACGAGACGTTGCGCTTTTCGGCGGCCAAAATAAGGACTAGGAAGCCATCAGTGTATCTACTTTCTTGGGATCTAGGCGATATGGGGGGCTTACCTTCCTGCGTGCAGATCCCAAAGCTAGTGGCGCCCAGCTTACTGGCTTCCAAGGCATACTGCATCTGGAGGATGCGGCCGTTCGGGGTGAAGGCGTTTGGATTATTGCCACGAAACATGTTGTCAGTTTTCACCGATTTCAAACAATATCTTTTTTCACAAATTGAAAATACTAAGTAACACCTGGAAACTGAGCTTCAATAGTGTTTTAGAGTGGCCAAGATGGAGATGACAATTTAATCAATTATTTGACACTTTTAATAATGATGCCACTTCAAAAATTTTCGATGGCATATTTTATTTATAAGTGTTCAGGCCAGAAGGGCGTTTATTTTCCGGAGGCAGTGTGATCCCGTACACTCGCTCTCTCTCTCCCTCTTCCACAAAACTTTCCTGCATAGAGCTTCTAATCCGCTCTCCCCAAGCTAGTTTTAAGCCTTTTACTGGTTTAGTACCAATTTACGATTCCACAAATAAAGACGCACGTCGCGTAATACTCCGAAAGTTCTTCCGTGCTTTTCTTATCGAGTGCATTTCAGACTAAAGCCATCCCCCTCCGAGCAATAAGTAAACTTGAAATGTAACACTGCAGATGTAAAATATTTCGGTGAAAGTGATTAAACTCGGAATTATTGTACACATAAGCATAAGCCCTTAGATTTAAGTGTTACTAACGATTTAAAAAAGTTTTAAATCATTTAAAAATATCAATTATTAATTCATATAGCCAGAACAAGATCCATATCCTAACTTTTGCCAGTACAAATTCACCTGGCAGAATGCACAGAGACCGATTAACGCATGCAGGAATATAATATAAGAACACTCCCTCTCTCTCTCTACATAGGCGTTTTACATCGTTTGTGAAAAAGATTCGGTCGTGTTAGACCAGAATATTCAGCAGGAAAACAACTGTTTTTATTGGACGATAATTCACCACCTCACAAGACCAAAAAAGTGAACGAATTTTTAATGAAAAAAGGGATTTCTCTCATCGACCATCCTCCGTATTCGCCTGATCTATCACCATGTGACTATTTTTTATTTCCAAAACTGAAAACCAAGATGAAATGAGCATTTTATGATGATATCCCAGCCATTCAAGTAACCGCAACCGAAGTACTGAAGAACATTTGATCTGGTTGATCGTTCCAAACGTTGTGTTGAGTCAAATGGAACCTATTTTGAATAATAATAACTTCCAAAGATAATATAATGTGTATTTTATTTTATATCCAAAAAGTTCGGGGTTTTTTTGGGACACACCGTGTATATATGTACTTTATAGGGTCGGAAATGTCTCCATCACTGCGTTGCAAACTTCTGACTAAAATTATAATACCCTGCAAGGGTATAATAAATCGATACAGCCGTCCTCGATTTTTAGAGAGACTAACAAACATCAATTAATTTTTATACATATAGATAAGTTAAATTCTTTTTTATTTTTATTTCCTTGTTTTTACTTATATTATTTATTAGCTTATAACTAAACAGCGAACCAATTAACAATAATTCATATATCGCATAAGAAACGCTATCCCATTGCATTTGTTAATAGCTTCGATTGTTAAATAGAAACTTTATTTTAATTAAGCTAAACGTCCTTAATTTCGGTGCTTACCAGAAAATGTTGCTCCAGTCAATTTTTTACAGGATAACAGAAATTTTTCGATTTCAATTTTAATAATTGTAGAAGAGACCAAATTTACAATGAATTTCAAGGTCGTCAAATCAGCGTTGAATTTAGTTTTTTCGTAAATAAACATGTCTTAAATTATAAGAAAATATGTTAAAAACTGACTAAGTTATAAGTTTGTTTCCTCTAAATGATCCGATCGTTCCTATAGCAGGCAACTAACTATATGAAATAGTTGTCCGATCCAGGCCGTTTCGATTTATATAGTCAGGCACGCTCCGGTAATCGAATTCGATAAATTTTTACGATTTCGATTTGAAATCGTAAAATCGGTGCTCTGGTTTTCGAAATCGTAAAATGTTTACCGATTTGGAAAACGGGCACCTTTGTCTGGCCGAAATGAAAAGTAAATGCCTTTTTTTATATCAAATCATATCTTATTTACTAAGGGGAAAAAATAGTTTACTCAGTGGTCTATTGATGTTTATTCCACACCACCACAAGATCATTCTGGCACGTAGTTATTTTATAAAAAATTTATTTCTGACCCCACCTCAAATTTGACAAACCAAATTTTGCCGTCGGAAACAGTAAAAATTGATTGAAAACATCGGAATTAAAACTGTGAAAAATGTGGCAGCCCTATGGTGTGGAAATTTTGCTTAAACAGCTGTGTTAAGTTAACTTCATGTCTGAAAATGTATGTGTCGGTGGTGGCGTAGTATTATCCATTGTCGGCTAGGTTGTAGTATTATCCTTCTTATGTCGTAGGTTTCTATCGCTAAGGCACAGCGAGTTCCGTCCTTTCGCTACCACAATTGGAATGAATGCCTCCCCGCAAGTGCACTCCATATAACCCTTCACATGTCAATCTCACTCAATATTGACCAATCTAGTGTTCTCTTTCTAACACACTGTTTCTTGGTAACGAAGACGGACCTCACTCAGCAGCAGGGACCGCGGCAGAGACGGTGGCAGAGACTGTCGCAGTCTCTGCTGCTATGCCTTGCACCAAAAATAGAAATGGGTTCTTCCCCGAAATACTTTCTAACAACTGTAGCAATCTCTGCCGCTATGCCTTGAACCCAAAACAGAAAAGGGTTCTTCCCCGGAATTCTCTCCGACACGGCCTTCCTGACCTAGCACACGTCCCTGTGTGTTGAGTCTTCTATTTACCAACTAAATCAAATAAATACGAATTTATCTCCTTTAGTTTTTATTCTGTCTCTTCTCTTCATTCTTATTTTCTTATACAGTTACACAAACATTAATTAAGAATTATCATAAACATTTGATGTATTTTAACAAACATAAATAGAGCCATAACAACTTCATACTATTCTTCGTTTACATAAGTTAATACTCTTTTTCAGTCTCAATTAACCAGGTCGCCAAGACCTGCACTTCATCATAACATAAATTTCTTGTTCAACTTCAATCATCCAGGTCACCAAGACCTCTACGACACTGCTCGTCCCTGCGAGTCAGCTGTCACTTTTCCCCTCTTGGGACACAGACGCAAAACTGCTATTGCCGTCTACATACTCTTCCCGTCTAGGGACACCGACGCGCATTCACTAATGCCGTCCACATGCTCTTTCTCATCTTGAGACTCGTCTTTACTTTCACATTCTTCGTTCAATTCGTTAATTAATTGTTTGTTTGGTAACGCTCTCAGAAACTCATGGGAATATTTATATGTTCGCTTATTTACTAATGATTTTAGTTCGTATCGATCTCCGTCCAGTACTTTCGTCACTTGAAAGGGCCCCTTAAATTTTGGATCAAGTTTTGTTTGGTGACGTTCTTCAGCTTTTAATAATACATGGTCACCTACGTTGTACGCAATAACTTTGGCCTTATTTTTGTCAAACCTTTCCTTATCGTATCGAGCATTATTTTCCATAAATTCTTTAGCCTTAATTCTAGCGTGTTTTTTATCTACTACGACTTCTTCTTCTTGAATTTGTAGCATGCCAAAGGGCCTAGCTTCTTTTCCAATTAGCAGCTCTAAGGCACTATATTTCGTTACTCGATTTGTAGAGCAATTTAAAGCTAACTGAATATCTGGCAACGCCTCCTGCCAAGAACGCTCACTAGATTCAACGGCCGTTAACATAGATTTTAAGGTGCTCATGACACGTTCCACCTGTCCATTGGCTCGGCTGGCACCTGTGGCTATTAAGTGCAAATCTATCTTATTTGTTGAGCAAAATTCACGGAAATTTGCACTAGCGAAACTCCTGCCTTGATCTGCGATTATACGAGTGGGAACACCAAATACGGATATAGCTGACTTGATAGCTTTAATACAATTTTGAGATTCTAGATTAAGAGTGTGATGTAAGTAAACAAACTTAGTGAACGCATCTATCTGAACAATGATATATTCCTTCAAGTCATTTTTTCCACTAAGCTTTCCACTTATATCCACGTGGATGGTATGCCAGGGTATATCAATTTTTGGTATCGGATGCAGTTCCATTTGTATCTTGCCTGAAGAGGGTTTAGATATTTTGCAAGTTATGCAATTTTCCACAAATTTTCTGACATACTTTGACATGTGCTCGAACCAAAATTGTTCATAAACCTTATCTAGGGTTTTCTGCCATCCCAAATGCATCATGGCCTCGTGTACATGGTTTATAACCGACCACCTAAACGCCTTAGGAATTACTGGTAAACAACGAGTCTTCCCATTACGCTGTATCTTGCGATATAGTAATCCAGCTCTAACTTCATACGTTTTTATAACCTCTGTCTCCATGTCTTCGCCATTCAATAAGCCCATGATTTTTATTATGCCATCATCTCTCTGCTGTTCAGCTATCAGCCAATTGTTCGTTATTTCAGCTAGATCTACACGAACCTCTGCTGTTCTACGTGTGACAGTTGAAACTGTGGGAATTGGGTTTCTCGATAAAAAGTCCACATGAGCCATTTGGCTACCCTTTCTATATTCAACACTAAAGTCAAAAGCCTGTAAGTAGGCCCACCAACGATGCACTCTTGGGGTCAACTCAGTTTTCGTACGGGTCGCTTTTAGTGAATTGCAATCGGTATGCACCACAAATTTCCTTCCGTGTAAATAATGTCTGAAGTGTTTCACTGCATTATAAACAGCTAAAGTTTCAAGCTCATACGAGTGATATTTTGATTCTGATGCTGTTGTACTTTTGCTAAAATATTCAATTACCCTTCGTTTGCCATCTATATTGTGCATCAGCATTGCACCATAGCCATTTGCACTTGCATCTGTATGCAATTCGATTTGGAGTGCAGGGTCAAAAATTGTCAGCACGGGATCATTTGTCAACACTTTGATAATCTTTTGTCGAATTTGCTCATGCTCCTCTTTCCAAACAAATGTATTAAGTTTGGAGGTCAACTGATAGAGTGGTTTCATCTGCTCTGAGAACCGTGGAACAAACTGTCTAAAATACGATGCCAAACCTATGAACTGTCTCAACTGCGTCACAGAGGTTGGTGACGACAACACAGAAAGAGCCTCAATCTTTCTAGGATTCGGTTTAATTTCGCCATTTTTGATGTAAAATCCAAGATACTTAATACCTGTTCTAAGAAAAACGCATTTCTTTACATTAAAAGTAAAACCTGCCTCTGACAAAACCTTTATCACCGTGTTTAACCTCTCATACGCTTCATCTTTTGTATTCGCAACAATCAGCACATCGTCTATATAGACTACCGCATAGGAATAGGCTAAATCCCCCAAAGCTCGCACTATGGCTCGTTGAAAAATAGAAGAAGCATTTTTTAGGCCAAACGGCATAGCCAGAAATTCATACTGACCTTCTGGGGTCACAAAGGCAGTTCTTTCAATAGAATTAGGGTTAATCGGTATCTGATAAAATCCGCTGGCCATGTCTAAAGTAGAAAAATATTTTCCTCCTCGCAAGCGATCTATCTGATCTGAAATCAGTGGTAGTGGGTATTTATCAGAAATTGTATTTGCATTCAGCTCACGAAAATCGATACACAACCTGTCACTGCCATCCTTCTTCTTAACCAATAACATCGGGCTTGCAAATGGCGAATTACTAGGACGGATCACATTAGATTTAATCATTTGGTCAATTTTTTCTCTGACTAGCAACCTTTCATCTGCACTGAGCCGATAGGGGCGTCTTTGAACAGTCTTATTCTGATCAATTAAACGAATTTCTAATGAACCTGTAGTGACGCGCTTCGTTGGGATTCCATTTATAAAATTATCAGAGTATTTTTCCAATATGCTTTTTAATTTACATTTTTCAATTTCGCTTAACTCCATGTTGGAGTCCAATACTTTATCCAAACTGCATATGTCTTCATGTACAGCATTAACAATTTTAGCTTTATAAATGTTAAATTTATCTGACTCAATAGTGACACCAAAACCAAGCTGCAATATTTCTTGTCCAATCATAATATCATGCTTCAAATAATTGTCACGTACAACATGAAATAATATTTCCAAATTAAACTGCGATATTTGAACAGTCGCCAAGATTTGTAAATGGCTCTTTACAATATTATCACCAATTCCTCTTAATACAACTAACTTATTAATTCTTTTTCCAGCAATCTTATGTGATGATTTCTCTTTAATTAAAGAACACTCGGCCCCGGAGTCAAAGAAAAATGGAAAGGGCTCACCCATTTGATAGAATACGCCTTTGGGGTCAAGCAATTGACAGGTGTCCACCCGCCTCTCGTATTTAGCGTGTCCATGGGCACGGCCTTTGGGACATACAGAAGCCACATGTCCAACTTCGTCACACTTGAAGCATCTAATGTTGGCACGATCCTTCACTCCAGACACACTGCTTCCATTGTAGTTCTTCTCCTTACTGAAAGATGTGCTCTCCATCCGCACACGGCATTGGGCGTATTTGTGGCCGATCTTTCCACAAGAATGGCATTTTATCTGCGACTGCATCCGTATCTTCTTATTGTCCGAACCAAGTGAACATCCGTCATTTTCATGTTTGCGCTTGTTGAAGGCAAAAGCCTGCAGCTGTCGTTGTAGCTCATTCCGCGACGTCACGTTTGTGGTGAAGACCCAACGCAGCAAATTATTATCAACTTGTGCCATGTGGGCTAGCGTTATCGATACCGCAATCTCCTCCAGATCCTTGGCTTTCCACTTGGATAGTAATAGAGTAACTATGCGGCTGCCATACTCCGCATAGCTCTCTCCAGCTTTGGGACGCCCATTTAAAACACTCATCAGAACAGCAGCCGTTGTCTCTAGGCCGACGAACCGCTGCACAAATAGTTCCTTGAATTGAGACCAAGTTATGCCAGCAAAGCAAACTTGGGACAGCCACTGCGATGCACTGCCTTCCAGCGCCTTGCTTAGTGCTATAACGAGTGCACTTCCTTCTAGCGGGTTGTCGGCGAAGATTAAATCAATCGTAGTGCACCATGCTGATGGGTCTGCTCCAGGACTATCAGGATTAAATTTGGGCAGCGTCACATGCGTAGTCTTCACGTCTGATACCGGTGTTTTTGGTGCCTGCATGGTTTTAATTAGTTCCAAAAGGTTCTTATTTTGCTCCATCAGGGCAGCCACATATTCAGTAGAACTGTGCTCTTGTAGCGGAGTCCATCCCACTTCTGATGTCGGTGGTGGCGTAGTATTATCCATTGTCGGCTAGGTTGTAGTATTATCCTTCTTATGTCGTAGGTTTCTATCGCTAAGGCACAGCGAGTTCCGTCCTTTCGCTACCACAATTGGAATGAATGCCTCCCCGCAAGTGCACTCCATATAACCCTTCACATGTCAATCTCACTCAATATTGACCAATCTAGTGTTCTCTTTCTAACACACTGTTTCTTGGTAACGAAGACGGACCTCACTCAGCAGCAGGGACCGCGGCAGAGACGGTGGCAGAGACTGTCGCAGTCTCTGCTGCTATGCCTTGCACCAAAAATAGAAATGGGTTCTTCCCCGAAATACTTTCTAACAACTGTAGCAATCTCTGCCGCTATGCCTTGAACCCAAAACAGAAAAGGGTTCTTCCCCGGAATTCTCTCCGACATATGTATAAAAACATTAGTTGTTTTGATTCGAGTAAACGATGAGCTATTGTTTCAGGGGAAAGCAAAATCAAGCAGTAACAATCAATGAGTAAATTAAAAAAGTGCGGGCTGCAGCAGCCAGATTTTAAAAACTGGCTCTGCAAGGACAAAACGGACAGTACCAAAGGCTACTGCAAATTTTGCTAGTGCAGTCTAAATTCTAAAATTGACCAAATTCGGGCGCACATGGCAACTAAAAATCATATGCAAAATGCCTCGAGCTCTACGCAGGAAAACAAAATATATTTTAAACCTGTAAAGCCGAGAGAAGTTTGTAGCCAAGAAGCGGCGATGCCAATGTTTGTAGCCCAACACTGTGCGATCGAGCCGGTGCACACTGGTCGAAATTGCCTATTTAGCGTAGTTTAATTCGAATTTCAAATCGTTAAAATTCAAAAAAATTTATTCTTAATCTGTTACATATATCGCACTGAGTTACTTAATAGTTTTTTTTATATGTACATATATATTTTCGATTCAATCAGCTGTGCGTCTACAAAGTCAACGTATGTTTTAGCACGCGCTTCACTTAGCTTTTCAGCTTTTTTATACTGCGCCTTTAAAATTGCCTAAATATTTTGTTTTGCCAATGCACTATGGTCCAGAATTCGATTTTTGTGGCATAAAGTCGATTTTTTGACGTTAATAAATGGTTGTTTTCTTATTTTAATCTTAAAGTAAATACATCATACATTACGAAAATGTTAATTAAAAGCTTTAAAAGTGCCACAAAAGCCTTTTGAGAGCTTTTAAAAGTGAGCTAGCGATCAGCTGATTTCCGAATAGGAGTTTGGGCCAAAATATTTAGTTGCTGTATATTGTGCCCCACGTGTTAAATTAGTCCAGAAAATTGAACTAAATTATGGAAAATAATCTTCAAGGTATGCACTATTTAATGTATATTGTTAGTTTATGTATAGTTCCAAGAATTTAGTGTGGTGTAATGTCCAATTTATGTGTATTTTCTTAAAAAACTAACATGCGTTCTCCGTCTTTCGTGGAGTATAACTAATAAGCTGTTCCATGCTGAAAGCAACCAATTGGTCCAGATTGTACTTGTGAGTGTTGTCTTTAGCCACAAACCAAAAACTCATCCCCATTCGTCCCCCTTTCCTCACATTTTGGTAATTTATAGGCACGTTCGATTTTAGTCACAGCGAACTTGTTGAAATATGGCGCAGCAACAATCAAAAATTCAATGTTTATCGAATTGGATATACATTAAAATTAATAATAATTAAAACGCTTTAATTATTAATATAGACAAAAAAAAAGTTTAATAGTTAAATTCATAAATAAGCTTTTACGAATTTTCAAAGTTAAGCTCTTGATCAGCTAATTGCGCGTAAGGAATTTGCGCTTTTTTTGTTTTCTTTGGCATATCACACGAGGTTTACTACGCACCCAAAAATTTAAGTAAAATATGGAAATTAAAGGTAATTGTATGTAGTTTTTAATGTATATAGAATAAATATGTGTTTTTGTAGAATTTTTGTGCCGTGTAACGTCTTAGTTATGTGATTTTATAGAATAAAAGTAACTATGTCTTCTGTCTTTAGTGGAGTATAACTTACAAACTGACAATTCCTGACAAAAGTTAAAAACGTAAGTTTGTAGGTTTAACCTTTGTTTTTGATGGCTATGTAATATCTTTTGCTCATTTTTGCTTTTGTTCCGGTAAAGCGACCTTTTCGATGAATAAATTTTTAATATAGAATTACAGGAAGAACAAGATTAATCATTCTAAAAATTTTTATATAATATAGATCTCATTAATAGTTAATAAAGTTATGTTTTTGTAATTAGTAAATAAAAAAAAAATAAAATTTGGTTTAATTCCGAAGTCATTCCAGTAGCTTGTATGGGAGGCTAAAAGAGGCGTGGTCACATGGACCCCAAATTTTTTTTACAAACTTGTTATAATATAACAACAAAATGTGTAAAGTTTCATATCTGTAGCTTCATTTTTAGAGTTTATGCCAAAAAAAACGAAATCTGGACCATAGTGCAATGTCCCATATTGTAACCATATGCAGCCATAATTTAATAATAATATTGTTTTTAGATACCATGTCAGTACAAAAGCGGGTGCTTTTTTGTATATGGCATAGCGAGCGCTTGTCTCTCAATAAAGTTAAAGCTGTTGAAAGTTATATTTTTGACAATATTATTGATTTCAAATTATACAGGGGTGCCATGCAAAACATTTCCGCTAAACCAATTTCTCGGTGCCATACAACATCGAATAAGTTTTGTGTTTTTAGTTTTTTCACAAACCATTCGATATTGGCTGGCAGGTCAGCCATGTTGCCAGATGAAATCACGGATGTATTTGATTAGCAAATATTTTATTTAAATTATTGTAAAATGGTAGGTTTTGGGTTATATTATTTTTTAAATAATGTTATTTAACTATTTTGCTAATTTATTTAGTTTGTTTTTACTTATATTTAAACAAAAAAAAATTTTTAAATATTGGCGCGAAAATAATAAAAGTTCCCAATATCGAATTCTGACTGCAAAATGTGGCATCACTGAACCCGAGTTCGAAATGTAGAATCTATTGATGTGGTAGCATCGATAATGACATCACGTTTTGTGTTTTCAAAAACCCGAAAAATATTTGAGTGGAAGTACTGTGGCATTGAGGAATCATTTTTCAGGGTTTTTGCAGCGGAAGTGGTTTCTGTGGCACCCCTGATAAAGTGAAGTCCAGGTGATTACTCAACGTAAAAAAATTTGCAATTTTATTGCAAAATTGGTAAAAAAAAAAATTGAAGGAGAGCCACTACAGCATAATACATTTTGAAGCAAAATATAAAGACTGGTTGGATGAATAACTGATTAATACGCCATCGACTCCTGGGAGGACTAAGAAACCCTTCCCTAAATGTTCAACTAAAATGCTCAACTAAAATGTTCAACTAAATTGGAGAAAGTTTCAAATATTATAAACAAAGTAATATCGTCCTTGCGTTCGTTTCAAAATACTAACAGCCAAAAAAAAAATCAAATTTCTGTGATGACGACATTTCCGAGCTTTTATCCCATGCAAGTTTTTGCCAAAATAAGACTTTAAGCTAGGTACTAACATAAACTAAATTTTCCGAAAGCGGCCAAACTCCATATAAAAAAACGCTTTCGGAAAAAAGAAGAAGAAGAATTTTCCGAAAGGTCGCTTTCTCGGGTACTAACATAAGCGAAATCTAGCTATAAAAATGCGCGTTGAGCGTTGCCAGATCAGGAAACAAATCAGCTGTGATTTCGCTTTCGAAATAAATAAATTTATTTATTTCGAAAGCCCTCAACATGAAGGGAAAGTTGAAAGAAAAATTTTCTCGTGTTGAGCGATTTAAATAAATAAATTTATTTATTTCGAAAGCTAGATATGGGGGGAAATTCAAAAAATAAAAACATTGCTCGCATGGGCAGCTTTTATTGTCCCCAAGAAAAGGTTAATTGTTTAAAAGCCGTAATGATAAGGGTTATTATATGGGATTTAATTCACAAAAGACATTTTAAATAAGAAAAAAATCCGTCTGTGGGCGGCGGCGGCGTTGGTACCTCCTGTTATTTGACTTATGTTATAACCCATAACCCCTATCATTACGGCTTTTATACAATTAACCTTTCCTGGGGACAATAAAAGCTGCCCATGCGAGCAATGTTTTTATTTTTTGAACTTCCCTCCATATCTCGCTTTCGAAATAAATAAATTTATTTATTTCGAAAGCGAAATCACAGCTGATTTGTTTCCTGATCTGGCAACGCTCAACGCGCATTTTGATAGCTAGATTTCGCTTATGTTAGTACCCGAGAAAGCGACCTTTCGGAAAATTCTTCTTCTTCTTTTTTCCGAAAGCGTTTTTTTATATGGAGTTTGGCCGCTTTCGGAAAATTTAGTTTATGTTAGTACCTAGCTTTAGAGGGAACAACTAACTCATTTTTGTATCTATGTATCTATCTTTGTACCTTTTTGTAACATAAAATGTTATCCTTAAAAAATATCCGTAATTAATTCATATTAATATATTAATTCTTATAATATATTAATATGAATTAATTAAGGATATTAATTAAGGAATTTGTTTTTAAATATATATATAATTCAATAAAAAGTTTTATTTCCTAAATGGTGTGTATACTTGATAACTTAATTACTTAATAACAGAGATAACTAAACAATATATATTTTGTTTAATTTTGTAAATAAAAACAAAATATGTACATATATAAACGTAAAAAAAATTTGTTGTTGGTTCAAGTTATAGCTACATATATATGTATACTCATAAAAACTCTAAACATGTTTATACAAAAATTAGCTTCGAAGATATGAATTAAACGCCGCTAAATGAGCCTTTTCGACCACTGTGCGGTGGGCCATTTATCGGAACTTTGCAGAACCTATTTTAGTGAAAATGTTTAAAGTTGCACAGAACCAAGTGCACAAATTTAATACAAAATGTGGTGGATGTGCATTTTAATGAGGATTTGAAAATGATCTGGGCAACGCGAAGTTTAGTCTTTTGGTTGACGAGTGTACAGATATAAGCATAACCAAGCTTCTAGGTACATAAGTAATAGTGATCAATAAAGCCAAATATATTTTTTTTAATAATACTGTATTTTTTAAGGGGTTGCTATATTAGTTTCCAATTTGATTGGAATTGGGACTAATAACGCGAGCGTTATGGTGGCTAGAAAGAAGAGTGTATTTACTGAGCTTAAGAAGACCGTGCCATTATTGGTGCTTGTAAAATGTGTGTGCCACTTAGTGCAAGCAAGTTTTGCCAGAAGCCGTCGAGTTTATTATAAGTGAAACTTATGCTTGGTTTTCCAAAAGTTCAAGTAGGCAAATTGCGTATAAGAATTGATACATATATGGTAAATGTATAAATAATTATGAGGTAGGGTACATTTTGATGTATATGTATGTGTTATAATATCCCTGCAGTACCACTTGTCATCAATAGGCCTCTGTAATAAACGATTCATCAACAGCCGACGGCGACTTCAACCGAGCCGATGCTCTCCTTCGTGTCAAACCCGACTCTCTCGCGCTGTCATTTTTCTCCCTTCACACAAAAAGGTTGATGATAGATTGATTCCAAAAAGTTGATGAAAAGTTGATTACAAAAAGGTCTAAATTAATCAGTCAGTCATCAACAAAAAACGGCTCGTAGGCTGTTTTTTCTTTTTTTGTTTGCTCTCTCAAACTCTCCCTCTCCTGACAAACAAGCGTTTTGCGTTTGTCAATTGCGTTTTAATTTTAAAGAAGTAAAGGGGCAATATATTGCGGTTAACAAAAGTTAAAGAAAAGTGAAATTATTTTAAAAACAGTGAATTATATGAAAAACAGTGGAATTAAGTGTTTTACGCGGACTTTTCTCTTTTGGGTAATATTGTCTTTCCTTTTATATTTATTTACTGTTTATTTTGTGACGCGTACCGCGCACAATTAAAGTATATTCAAATTCGAACGAGGTGCGCGCGCCCGCCCCAACAAACAAGGGCTCTGGCCACACTAAGTCGGGCAAAATCCCAGACATCTGCCACACTAATTCGGGCAAATCCACGGCCCGTGCAGGCACACTAAAACCGGCCAAGCGCTATATAAGCCGGCCCGCTGGCCTCAGAGCGATCATTCGGTGGTCGGAGTCGACCAAGGTGGAAGTCACCTCGCGAAAAAAAAAAAACAAGGAACTGGAACAGCGGTAGCAAAGGAGTAAGACTTAACTAACCTAGGTATTGGTTGACGGCTTCGTCCTATTCCTCCATACTAAGTCTATATTTGCCATACTAAGTCTTGTGCTGACGGTTCCGTCCTATTGCCATACTAAGTCTTTCGCTGACGGCTTCGTCCTGCAGACGGCTTCGTCCTATTTCTCGCATACCTCGCTGACGGCTTCGTCCCGCAGACGGCTTCGTCCTATTTCTCATACATCGCTGACGGCTTCGTCCTGTAGACGGCTTCGTCCTACTTCTCGTATATCGTTGACGGCTTCGTCCCAATTCTCGCATATCTGACGGCATCGTCCTGCAGACGGCTTCGTCCCTCACACACCGTTGACGGCCTCGTCCTAATTCTCGCAAACCCGCTGACGGCTTCGTCCTGCTGACGACTCCGTCCCATTAACACTACGTATCCTTATTGACGGTCTCGTCTCAATTGATCCACGTCTTCCCGAAGGCCAGGGACGCATCACGGGACCCCGATCATCCCACTCGAACGACAGGAAGCCACCTACGCGGACCCCGGACACGCGACCCCTCCCGCAGGACACGGACGCTCGCTGGCCGGAACCCCGGCTCCGGAAATATTTACTCTGTCACTAATATCAATAAACCATATATAAGGTGCGTATCAAAATGATAGCACACTTTCATAACTTGCGTTTCTTCCCTCGTAAAATTGTCCTGTACTGGAATATATTTAAAGCCAGTATGACGAAAGAAAGGATAAGGGATAAGCAATGCAAATTTACCGTTATTGGCTATTTTGAGCATTAATTGGAAATATGCCGTTACTTTTGCGTAAAGACGTAGAAATTTGCTAGCTTGCAAGTGTATCATAATTATAGCACACATAACGAAAACAGACGCCGAATTGTTAAGACTAAGTCATTTAAAATTTTTTTTAAAATCGCAATAGCAATTTAATTAATTTTAAATAAATGGGTCGTGGTTCACTGCTTTGAACAAGAAAAGGCCTAATTTGCCTTTTCGAAATCTGGCTTGAATATAAGTGAAATATCGCGTAAATTGGTCGCAGTCGCAAGGTTATTTCCAATTTTTTAAAGAATCCAGAGAATATGGCAAAAAACGCAGTACCGGTCGAAAACCAGTCATAGATAACCGTCCCAAGCGACGCATTGTCAAAAAGCCAGTAATTCTTTTGTGTCGTGCCCAGACTTGCTTCATTAAGTCAAAAAAGTGTCCAAAATGACGGTTTGGAGAGTGCTAAATAAGTCTGACCACATTGTGAGAGCTAAACAAAAAAAATACCTTATTTGACAGCCCGTCATAAGGCAGCTCGGATAAAATTTGCAGAAAATAACTTGGCAACAAACTGGGCCTCGGTAAAAAAAAATGTTTCTTTTTTTTTCTACATTCCTAATCAAATATATTTTATTTAGGTTATTTTTTCGGATGAAAAAAAATTTAATCTGGATGGTCCAGATGGATTTCGCCATTACTGGCGGGATTTAAGCAAGGAGCCCTTGTATTTTTCGAAAATAAATTTTGGTGGTGGATCTGCAATGGTATGGGGAGCTTTTAACAAGTTTGGCAAGATTGATTTACAATTTACAAGCTCCAGGATGAATAGTGCAGACTATATTCAAGTCTTAGAGAACAGTTTACTTCCATTTTTGAATGAAAATTGTGAAGCCCCGTATATTTTTATGCAAGACAATGCAAGAATCCACATCAGTCGCATGACAAAAACATTTTTGCAAGAGAGCTCAGTGGAGTTGTTGGAGTGGCCAGCATGTTCACCGGACTTAAATCCGATTGAAAATATATGGGGTATACTCGCTAGAAGAATGTATAAGGATAACACTACATACGAATGTGTAAGCAGCCTTAAAAGCGCGATTTTGAGGGAGTGGGACCTCCTAGAGCCCCAGTTGTTGTCGAATCTTATAGATTCAATGAAAAATCGAATTTTCAACGTCGGAAAACCCAGGGGATCGACCATAAATATCTAATTAATGTTATTAAATGGATTTTAGGAGTATTATTGTTCCTTTCTTTAATTTTAAGACTTAAAATGAAAAGTGTGCTATCATTTTGATACGGTTGCAAAAGCCAATTTTTGCTATTTTGTTAAAAAAAATAAGTATACAAGTTATAATAATAAATAATTTTGGTTAAAAACGGTTAACCACATCGTTCTCATATAGTGAGAGAAGATTTATGCATTACGGCAATATATCTTGAAAATCATTTAAAAAATAAGAGGTGTGCTATCATTTTGATACGCACCTTATATCTATTTTGTAAGCCTAATTCAGGTTCAAACCAGCGTTATTACTGGGGCTCGGGTCGGAATTTCCCTTTCTAGCACCACTTTCCTGAATCAAATAAATGTCCTGGATGATCCTGGCCAGCCCTGACCTACCCGAGGCTTGACTGAACGTCACAATTTTTTGTAGGTGCCATTGGTCAAGCACGGTATCCAGAGAGATGAAAACTTTTGCAAAGCAGTGAGAGAGAGCGAGAGGCAAATAGTTTGAAACAGCTTGTCTCCTAGGTCTGTTTCAAAGGGTGGTATCCAGTACAGGTTTGAAAATACTAGAACGGTGCAAGATTTAGGAGATTTTTAGTTTTAGTATTTCCATAACGCGTAGCGAAAAAGAATAAAATTTTTAATAAAAAGGCTGTCTCCAATGTTTGCCTCTCGCTCTGCCCATCGCATATTTCAAACTATGGATCCCGCCATGAACAAAAATGCGTGGAAAAGTCGAATTAAAATACCGAATACAGTCATAATTTACTTGATAAAGGCAAATACAATATATTGGGAATCGGGAAATTATATGAATTTGCATTAAAAGACCTGGGACGAAAAAGAAAAATTAAAAATAAGGATGCAGGACTGTCGAAGGGAAAATTGGCCACTTTTGCATCTCGTTATGCAACTGGCATAGGAAATGGGTATGGCCACTGGTGCAATCATGTTTCTGAACAGAACACGGGTCCCGCACTTGCTTAAAAGAGCCCATATAAAATCATCCGGGTTCCGTAGACATGTACTATGAGCAGTCCAAGGCATGCGCAGCCGCCGGAACGCATGTCAATAGCTTTACAGCAATTATTAATTTAAAACAAATCATAAAAAGATGAATTTGTGTATTGTTTCAAATTTTGCCGGTTGCCAAAAAAGTATGACCGCATCATATGCCCTAAAAAAATGCCGAACTACAAGTAGAAAGAGCGGTCACACTTCAAAAGAATAAACATTTTTGCGCTGCGTGACAACTTTATTTGCTGGATACTGAGCCTAAAAGCAGAGGTTCCTTTGCAAAACCTGTAAAATAATACCATAACAAGAAAGAAAGCTTCGGCATGCCGAAGTTTAAATACCCTTGCAGTAAGTAAGACTTTTTGGTTTTCTCGGGTACTGACATAAATGTTGCGAACAAAAATGTTGCGAACGAAAATGTTGCGAGCAAACTAAATGAATTTATATATATATACATATTCCTATGGCAGCTATATGATATAGTGGTCCGATTTTGATCAAATTAAAAACGAAATTCTAAAATATTACCAAATTGCCCTATCTGAAATTTCATGAAAATATGTTGAAAATTGTTATTAAGTTAAGTTATAATTTTTTTCCTAAAAATTTTCCGATAGTTCCTATGGCAGCTATATGATATAGTCGTCCGATCCGGCCTGTTCCGACATATATAGTAGTGAGAGCATATAGAAGCATATGTGCAAAGTTTCATTCAAAACTGAGGGACTAGTTTGCGTAGAAACATGGCTAGATCGACTCTGCTGTTGATGCTGATCAAGAATATATATACTTTATAGGGTCAGATACATATGTCTCCTTCACTGCGTTGCAAACTTCTGACTAAAATTATAATACCCTGCAAGGGTATAAAAATAATAATAAATAAAACTCGAAAAACAAGTCTACAAACAATTGCTGAAACAAAAACATAAGAAGTAAAATCTGCAACTTGAGAATAAATACTTAAAATAATACAACTATATAGAAAATCGAGTCTCTTAACATCTCTCTGTCTTTCTATTCTGTGGAAAAGAGTAGAAAAGAAAAATTCTCACTAATTTTGTCTCTTTTTTTTATTGACCATTTTTATTCTCCTCCTCGTTGATTAGCTTGTTAATCCTTGTTGCTCTTTGTTTACTCAATTACTCATATGTACGTAAAGTAAAGTATAACTGATTATAGCCAGAATAAGTTACATACAAGAACATAAAAATGATAAACGCCAATAAGGTGTGTTAATTTAATTAATGTTAATGTATTTCTATAGGGGACATAGTTTTGTTTTTCGCTGATATCTTTTTAACTGGAGCATATTATGCGGACATGTGCATATCAATGGAAAGCTAGAGACCTTAGCTAACTAGTTTTTGCATAATTACAGTGATATCTATCACTGAAAGAAAAAAATTTAAGTTTTTGTAAAATAGTAATTTTTGCCAATTTTAGATTTTAAGGGGGGTTGTGGACACCTTTATAGAATGAGCTAAAATTAGGAAAGTATCAAGTTAAACGTAATCAAATGAAGAAAAAATGGAAGTTTATTCATTTGTAAAGCAAAAAAAAAATACTACGCATGACATCATTCCCAATCAGAATCACAATTCGCGCATGTGAAATAGATGGCACGCATGTCAGCACACTTCAAGTGCACTGGCCGATCACAATCATTGCAGTGAACGGAGTTTTAGGCGGTCAATTTTTTTGGCAACAAACATCGAAGAAATGAATATAAACACCATTAAAATATATTTACTTATATAGCTGTACTTATAATTCAATTAACGGCGATATTTTAAGATTTGTCAAACAAAAAATTGGGTGTCCACAACCCCCGACATTTAAGTGTCCACAACTTCCTCAAGCAGTCGTTTTAAAATCATATGAAAAAATTTTTTATTGTGAAAATTTTGTCCAAACCCGGTGTGGAATCTTAAACATAACTAAATTTCACGTCAAAAAATTTATTGCACCCACCTTCTGAATTAACACACTTCACATGGTGACACTTTTAAAAACGTGCAATAAAACTTTAGTGATTTTTTTCACGGGGAAAAAATTCATTTTTCCGGGACACAAAGCAGACGCGTCCGTTCCGTTTGGTATAAGGCACAAAACAATCGAGCTTCAATAGCGCACACATGACATTTGACAGATCCATACATATATCTGTCTTGTGTCAAAAGTTACACCGGGGTGTCCGGGGTGTAACTCTCCCTCTCCTAACAAACAAGCGTTTTTCAATTGCGTTTTAATTTTAAAGAAGTAAAGACGCAATATATTGCGGTCAACAAAAGTTAAAGAAAAGTGAAATTATATTAAAAACAGTGAAATATATGAAAAACAGTAAAATTAAGTAAGTAATTAATTCTCTATCGGTAATATTGTCTTTTTTCAATTTTGTCTTTTCGTTTATATTTATTTACTGTTTATTTTTTGTAGATGCCATTGGTCAGGCTGACCTTGCGGTCCAAAAAAGGAGGAAGGACGGAAAAAAGGAAGCTAATTTAGATTTATTTAGAATTATATATTATTTTTTTAGTTATTAGTTATTATATAATGTTATGAAATAAGGAAATAAATAAATGAAAATTAATTAAAAATTGTATAAATGTTGATGAATTTTTGGTATAAAGTGTTGATAAAAAAATGATTAAATGTTGATGAATTTGTGTTGATGAAAAGAGAGGTCATCCCATACAAAAATTCATCAACCTTTTATATGGCTTGTAATCACTTTTTCATCGACATGTGTGTTGATGAAATGTTGATGAAACGTTGATGACAGGTACTGCAGGGTAGCGTCTAAAATACAGTGGCGTGCAAGTGTGAGTACATGTTTGCAACTTTTGTCTGTTAGCCCGAATAAAAAAGGTATTAGTTAAGCAAATGATCCAAAATTTGTATTGTTTATTAGAAGATCTTATAAAAACATAACAAAAAATTAAGTCTTTTCGTCAAGAAAAAATAAAAATAAAATCAACTCGCATGTACTCAATTATGCTCAATTTGAATTTTTCAACAAAGGCTTATCTTTTAGTACTTGGTCCAAAGACCCTTATTTCTAATAACGCTTTTTATTGGTTTTGGCATACTTTCCACCAAATTTTGAATAATTTCCTTCGGAATAGCTTTCCACTCTTGCTGGACTCGTTGCCACAACTCCTGTTGGTTTGCTGGAAACGATTCGTACTGTCCCAATCGTCTTTTCACTATCGACCACAAATTTTCGATAGGATTGAGATCAGGACTCTGAGCTGGCCACTCCATCAATTTAAATTTTTGATTTGAGATCCATTCCTTGACGATTTTGGAAGTGTGTTTTGGATCTCCATCTTGCTGAAATGTGATATCACTCTCATTATAAACACCTTTGTCAACAAAATCGCAAAGATGGGTCTGCAGAATATCTAAATAGTCTTCATTTTTCATTATTCCTTCTATTTTCTTTATTGGTCCAATGCTCCACCAGGTAAAACAGCTCCAGACCATGACATTCCCTCCGCCGTGTTTCACTGTATCCTGCACGTGCCGTTTCTGTAGCGACTCCCCAGGCTTTTTCCAACAATATTGTTTTCCGTCTGACTGGTATCGATTGAATTTGGATTCATTAGACCATATAACTTTTTTCCAGTCGTCAACTTCCCAATTTTTATGGGCCTTTGCAAATTTTAATCGTGCCTTAATATTTTTATCGGACAAGGCCGGTTTCTTTTTTTTAATTCTGAAACGTATCCAATACGCTTAAGTGCTCGACACGCTGTCCACTGGCTGACGGGCTTGCCTATAGCTGCGGATGCATCCTTGGGTCTACAATTCTTCCCCTTTTTATACCATGTACCGTAGGTACAAAGGTATATTAATTTCGTGCAAATGTATGTAACAGGCAGAAGGAAGCATTTCCGACCCCATAAAGTATATATATTCTTGATCAGCATCAACAGCCAAGTCGATATAGCCATGTCTGTCTGTCCGTCTGTCCGTCTGTATGAACGCCTAGATCTCAGCAACTATAAGAGCTAGAGCCACCAAATTCGGTATGTAGGTCGGAATGTTTTGCACGCAGATCAAGTTTGTTTCAGATTTAAAAATTCCCCAAAACCCCCCCAATCAATAAAAACGTTTTGCAGCCACAAATATTACCATAGATCTTTCTTTTTTTGCATAGGCATGCATATGTAGAACATGTATCAATACCGAAAATCTGGTAAAGATCGGGTGAAAAACACAAAAGTTATTTACTTATCAGTGTGCTATCCATTTGGCAGCTAGCAACAGGTGCATCCCAAAAAACAACAACAAAACTGATGAGCGCAAGAAACTAATTCCCGTGCGCAAAAAAGAGAGAGGGGTTATCTCTTTCTCTGTCTTGCACACGCAAGTGCATGAGATGGTGGTGGTTTTGCAAAGAGCGAGTTTGTTTACATTTCTCTAATAGGCAAAAGTCGCGATCAGCTGACTTTTGTTTATCGTTGTCAAAGAGCTAATTCGAGCGGCGATATATTTTGGTACATGGTATATAACAGTCGTTCACGAACGACTGTAGATTTCTTACTTGTTAATGTTTTGCATCATAAGCCGAGCATCTGCATCGTTCAACATTCGACGTGGACCTCTTCTTTGAGTTTTGGGTACCGCGTTTCGCCTTTTTTGCACACGAATGACTGCTGTTGGCTTATATTTAACTTTTTAGCTATTTCACGAGTCGAAAATCCATTTTCAGTAAGGTTTACTACTGAATCTTCAACATTTGTTGGAAATTTCTTCATATCTTAAGTTTTAATAGTTAAGAGCAAAAACACGTGGAGTTTCGTACGTTTTTGGCTGAAAGCTTTCATATTTTCACTTTAATATTAAGTCTTCTTAAAAACAAACGGTAAATTCTAGAATTAAGCTTTCAGTTGAATCAGCTGTCCAGCTTTTGATGAAAAGTTCAAATTGAGCATAATTGAGAACATGCGAGTTGATTTTATTTTTATTTTTTCTTGACGAAAAGACTTAATTTTTTGTTATGTTTTTTATAAGATCTTCGAAATAAATAATCAAAGAATAAACAATACAAATTTTGGATCATTTGCTTAACTAATACCTTTTTTATTCGGGCTAACAGACAAAAGTTGCAAACATGTACTCACACTTGCACGCCACTGCACAGTGGTCTGGCTTATATGGGGAGAGCGGTCAAAAATGCTTCTGGCAGACATATCGTTGTGAAATTTTTACTGTAACTTCTTTGGAAAAACAAGAATTGGAAAAAATCTGAAAAATGGGCGTGGTCGTTAGTATTTACGCCCACCAAAAAGCAAAAACCAAAAAATACGCCTAAAAGTATGCTTCAATTTTGCTAATATGAAAGATTATCAATGTAAATGTTTTAATTTTATAAAGAAAAATTACAACAAAAGGATAATATATATATCAAGAAATTCAAAAAGTACTTAGAGATACTAAGGAACACCGTTTTCGCATTTAGATAGACACAGTTGCTTGTACGACTTTCGGAGTCCTTTTCTCCATGAAGAATAGTAATATTTCAACGAATTTTTATATATTGATCACCATTCTTCATGGAGAAAAACACTCAGAATGTCGTATATGCCAACTGTGCCTATAATTATGGGCGTCACTGTAAATATGTACACAAAACACGGAAAACGAACAAGTTTTAACATAAAAATTTGAACCTCCAAAACCAGAGACGCCTTCACTATTTTGAAGATTATGAAGCTAGTGGCGGATAGTGGCAGCTAAAATAAAAAATTTATATTATTCTAAGACATATACAGACACACTGAAAAAGAAATGGTTAGGGGGACTTGGGGGGAACACAAGTAAAACTTTAAGTAAACATAAAATAAACGCACACAAAACGTACAAAAAACACCTTTTTTTAAAAATTAATTCAATAAGAAACTACAACACAAAATTGTTTATTTATATTTTAAATCATAAAACAAATACCTCTAATTTAAAAATCCATCGGAATTAACCAAATTGAGAAACTAAATTCTGCGTCTGACCACTTTGAAGTTTGACTTGCTTGTTCAAAATTCTCAATAAGACCAGTTGCGCTGCAACAATAAGCACGCGTTGACGTCTTCAAAGCTCAATATAGAAACAACCGTTAGGTTTCCAGTTAAAAGCGGTATGCAACTATGAAATTTTGACATTTTTAAAAGATTTTGCATACCAATTTTTATTTTTTTTTCACAAAATTTTTTATTTTTGGTCAACCACTGTGCACTGTACGTCTTTGCTCCAAAATAATTCTTTTCGGCTCCTCTGCTTTTAATTGGTTAATAATATTTCTCTTTTCATCAACTGTCACTGTAGGATCGAAAAATGCTAAGGCAGCTACTTCCGCCGATAAATACCACAAATGACTTTTGATTTTGGAAATTATTTTTTCAGACACCGCAGAAGTACCTCGGGAGCACTGCTAAGGCACACTTAAACTCAAACGCTTTTCAAAATAAGCTCATATATGTGATGTTGGCAAGGAAATTGAAGAAGGTTTTTAAATAAAAATTTTTGAAGAACGACAGTCGCTCCTAACTTAGATCCCATATTTGATGAAGTTGTGTTAAAACTCACTGCGGCGATTTTGTTTATAATATTCCACTTGATTAAGGCGTCAGCCTTTGTAATGTTTTCCCCAGTAGAAGCTGGGAGAGAATACATTTCTCGATTTAATGATTTACTCACTTCCTCGCCAAAATCTGAAATTGTGTTTGTAAGAGCAAGCTCTCGGTACTTTCTTCTTGCGTTTCGTACTGAATTTCTATTTAAAATGAGACTATTTAGGTCTACTCCTAATGATTCAGCAGTTGCCGTCAAAATATGAAAAGCTTTTCTATCGGATACCTTGGCATCATCAAGAGCAGCTGCCAGACGTGCGGTTAAACAATCCTTACTTCCTCGAGTAACTGGCTCCGTAGTGTCAGTGTTATTATCATTATGATATTCGTTATCTTCATTTATACTAGTATCGGATATGTTTCCATCACATTCAGAACATTTAACATCTAAAAATGGATACATCACATATGTTTATGTAAATACTACAAGTATTGTATTTGCTTACCATAAATCGGTTTCGATATTTGCGAATATGTGTATGTTTGAGTGACTCCAATTTTTCCTCTCGCTTGATGGAGCGCTGTTCTCGTTGATATAACTTAACGTCAACACCAGTCATGCAACCCGGGCGACCTTTTTCTCTTTTTTTGATTAGAAATTGCTTATCGTCTTCAATACGCATTATATTTAGAGCATCAGCATAAGCAATATCAAATAGATCATCTATGGTTTCTGAAAACTCGTTGCGTTTCGGGTTTTTTCATTGTTCGGAGGGGGATGGCTTTAACCTGAAATGCACTCGATAAGAAAAACACGGTAGAACTTCGGGGTATTACGCGACGTGCGTTTGAGGTCTTTATTGATGGAATCGTAAATTAGTACTAACAAGAAGAACCTTAAAACTAACTTGGGGAGAGCGGACTAGGAGCTCGATGCACAAAAGTGCAGTGGAAGAGGGAGAGAGAGAGCGAGTGTACGGGATCACACTGCCTCCGGAAAATAAGCGCCCTTTTGGCGTGAACATTCTCCCCCCTTGCGAGGACACGCAGCAAAATTATAAGAAGGCCTTCGAGGCCCCCTAGCGAGGATACGCTGTAGGAATATAGGAGGCCTTTGCTCGGGAAAGCGTTGGATACGCTGAGCGCTCGTGGACATGTAGAAGTGTGTGGTGATCCTGGCCACACGACTGGCATCGGTCGTCACTGCGGCAAGATCCCGTGGAATGATGGTGGGCCAGGCAATTGACGCAGTACTTCTTTTGTATGTCGGCCTGGAGCCGTTTCTCAGCGCTAAGCCGAAGGAAACGGTGGCATTTCCGAAGAGGATGGTTCCCTTGGCAGACTCGGCATGGGTAGGATAAAATACCTCGGGAACGTCTGCATTTCATCTCGTTGTACGGAATCCAGTAATTGGAAGACTCAGGAGCTGTTGTCACTCGTGTGGAGAACGAGGAAATTCTTTGTATCGGATCAGAAGCAGTATCAGGAGCAGTCGGTTCACTGGAGGAGCAGTTGCTTGGATGCAACAAAGTGTGATGCCGACCGTGACACTTTAAGCACTTGTGGGCGCTTGTGCAATTACGGAGTTGATGACCGCTTGCAAAGCAATTTAAGCACAACCGCTTCTTCTGGATATAAGATGTACGATCCTCTGTCGTCATCTGAAGGAAGCGTGGACATAAACGCACTGGATGGTTCTCTTTGGAACATACATCGCAACTTTTAGATATCGGAACGATCCTCGTACTGAAGGATTTCAGAATTCGTGGCGGCACGTCGGAGGGTGTCGGTTCTGACGGATGGAGGCGCAACTTAGGAGGTTGGATAGAATCTATAGTTTCTAGAGTTCTATGGCGCTCAGTCAGGAATGAATCAAGTTCTTGCCACGTTGGAATTTCGGTTTTATTTGTTAAGGACTGCTCCCATAGTGAGAGCGTCAGTTTTGGAAGTTTCGTAGAACACAAATAAACCAGGAGACAATCCCAATTATCCGTAGGAAGGCCGGACAAATTTAGGGATGTGAGGCAGTTCTGGATTGTATTTTGCAGCTCCTTCAAGGCTGCCGAAGATTCTTGTGCGACGGACTGCATGTTTAATAGCTTTTTCAGTTGGCTGTTCACCAGCGCTCGTTTATTTTCGAAACGCTCAGATAGGTTTTTCCAGGCTGAGCGGAAACCATCGTTGGTGAGTGGCGAATTGGAAACTACGGAATGAGCTTCACCACTAGTCTTGGCATTTAGATAGAACAACTTTTCAACAGGGGTCAGCGCAGGATTGTCTATATAGACCGCTGTGAAAAGGTCTCGGAAAGTCGGCCAGCGAATGTAATCGCCCGAGAAAACTTCTGTTTCGCACGGAGGAAGCTAACAGCCAGACGGATAGGAATTTTGGGGCGGAACGGGTTGGACTTGAGCTGTTGTAGAAGCGATCGTTTCTATCTGTTCCATGAGCTTTGCGGCACACCTTTCGTATATAAAATAGGCATACTCGTATTTTGCCTTTAGAGTAGTTAAGGTGTCCCCCGTGCCCTCTAAGCCAACTGAAATTTGCTCTGAACAAGCTTCGTACTCTTTCTCGACCTTATCCCATAGCGCTCGGACTTGGTCGAGATGGATTTGGCACGTGTACTTGGATGGACTTGGTGCTGCTGGATTGCAGATTTTGGAATCGAAGTGACTTAGACGGTCACAGATAGAAATAAATTTATTTAAACTGGAAGCAGTCATTTTGGATATTTAAAGAACAAACTGGATTGTTTCTTTATGTTTATATTTCGGATCGAATTAACTTATATTTTCGGGACGCTGGATAAAGCGTACAACCAGTTGAAAGATCGAAAACAACTTATATTCGGGACGCTGGATAAAGCGTACAACCAGTTAAGAAATCGAAAATCAACTTATTTTGCTGGACGATTTAGTTATACGTGTCGAAGCTGGAATTGGAATTTAGGAACCAATCGGAATGTATTAGGAATTTAATTTATTTGTAGAAGCAGGATTGGAATTTAGGAACCAATCGGAATATATAAAATTAAATTTAATTTAATTTAATAACGAATTAATTGAATAATATTCTCTCTGCTGCAAAACGGATACGGTCACACTAATGCGGATATGGAAGCGCACTTAAATTCCTAACTGATTCAGTTAGTTGGAATTTTTATAAAAAAATAATTTTAAAATTATTGTGTGTGCCTGGATTTATTCAGTTGACCGCTGCTGTATTTTCCGCGGTACTGTTCTTGGTGATAAGGCGTGCGTGTGAATATGTTTATGCATTAGCCGTTGCGAATGCAAAATAGCGGAGACAACGGAGGCGGAGAAAATTGCCAAAAGTCGGAGCGTCGACTTGCCGACGATTACATATGTACATATGTATGTAATTGCAATGTTTGCCTATGTTTGCATGCAGCTGAGCTCAGGATAGAGCAAAGGAATGACAATAAATATTGTTTATTTGGATGAAGCTCCGCTCAGGATAGAGCAGGGACGAGCTGATAAATAAATGCACAAATTAAGTCGGCGTTTCTGTGCCGTGATTTTGGGGATATATTTATTTATTTATAGGAGCGGTGGACTGTATTTGTAGAATTAGAATTGTAGACTTTGTAGAATTATGTAGGTTAAAGTTTAGGAAATATTGCAACTATATTTATTTTAAGTTTAAATATTTATAAGTGTATATATTTATTTAATTTTGTTTAAAATGCTTTGGCGATCGTAGATCAGTGGAGTGGACTGTATTGCATATCGGAGAGTGTAAATATGTAAATGCAAGCGGAACACAGTGAAGGAAGAGAATTTCGGAACTAGAAGTTTCACTGTGGCTTATAGACGTACATATATTTAATTTACACTTTTGGATTTTTGAATGTTTATTTACTATTATTATCCAGGATAGGAATATTTATAGCGTAAATTGTTGGTGCCGATTGTAGATAAGTGGACATATGTATGTAGGTGTAGAAGTGGAAATAAATGCAAGCGGATCACAGTGAACGAAGAGAAATTCGAAATTGAAAGTTTCACTGTGGCTTATGGCATATATTTAAACACACACTTTTAGAATGTTGAATTCGCGGAAAATTAATATAAATTAATTGCGAGACTAGGATTCTACAAATCGGATTCGGAATTGGAAGCTGCCGTTGTGTCGGATCAATCGGACTAGGATTTAGACACAAATCATAAAAATTAACGGCAGGGCAGCAAAGTAAAATGTTTACTTATCTTGTGCGGTGTTAAAGCCACCGGAACTGCTGGAGAGAAATTATCCGGCTCGAAGGACCAAATGTTCGGAGGGGGATGGCTTTAACCTGAAATGCACTCGATAAGAAAAACACGGTAGAACTTCGGGGTATTACGCGACGTGCGTTTGAGGTCTTTATTGATGGAATCGTAAATTAGTACTAACAAGAAGAACCTTAAAACTAACTTGGGGAGAGCGGACTAGGAGCTCGATGCACAAAAGTGCAGTGGAAGAGGGAGAGAGAGAGCGAGTGTACGGGATCACACTGCCTCCGGAAAATAAGCGCCCTTTTGGCGTGAACATTCATTTTTACGAGCAGCATTCCACTTTTCGTAAAGTTTTAATAGTTTGTCGCTACATTTGTGAAATTCGCGCAATGGTATTCACGCTTGTTTCCAGATAATTTATACGGCACTCACTGTTATTTTTGAACTTTCCTTTGAGCTTAGTTTTACGATTCGCATATTATAAAAAAACAATTGCGTGTCACTGGTTTTGTGTAAAAAGGTGATTGCAAACTTGACATTTTGTTGTTAAGCACTATGGTAACTTATGTAGTTACTGCTTTATTTTGATTTAAAAATACAATAGAATGTTAATTTGATGCTATAAGCTTGTTGCGCGGCGGAGCTGAAGTTGAGAGAGACCAGTCTGACGATATCAGAAGATATCGTCGTCCAGGAATGGCCTTGGCGTTAGTACTTGTTTACGCCGTGTTGCCAGACTGGGCTTCAGTCTGAGCGCCACATCTACTCCCCCTCCAGTGACTTCGCCAGGTGGTGAAGGTAAAGCTAGGTACTAACATAAACAAAATTTTCCGAAAGCAGCTTTCGGAAAAATTGCAATATATTTCGATCGGGAACCAGTGTGACCAAATATCTCAAGGAAAAGGCGGAAAAAAGGCGAAAAACACGTAAATGGGGTCATACTTACATGTACGCACAGCTGTTTTATGTAAACAAACTTTATAAAATTAAATTACAATGAACATGAACGGATTCGATATGGGAATTCTATTTATTGATCTATTCGCCACTATATAGCTCAAGGCAAATAACAGGAGGCACCAACGCCGTCTCCGCCCACAGGCGTATTTTTTCCTTATTTAAAATGTCTTTTGTGAATTATTTCCCATATAATAACCCTTATCATTACATCTTTTATACAATTAACCATTTCCTGGGGACAATAAAAGCGGCCCAAGCGACCAATGTTTTTATTTTTTGAATTTCCCACCATATCTAGCTTTCGAAATAAATAAATTTATTTATTTCGAAAGCGAAATCACAGCTGATTTGTTTCCTGATCTGGCAACGCTCAACGCGCATTTTGATAGCTAGATTTCGCTTATGTTAGTACCCGAGAAAGCGACCTTTCGGAAAATTCTTCTTCTTTTTTCCGAAAGCGTTTTTTTATATGGAGTTTGGCCGCTTTCGGAAAATTTAGTTTATGTTAGTACCTAGCTTAACGGTATAAATTCTGGAGCTGCAGGTGCAGGGCTCGGGGACGTAGGTGGCTGCAAAATCTGTTGGTCAAGCGGTGGATCCCCGTGGTGGTCTTCGCAAGCGCCAAGCTAGGTACTAACAAAAGCTAAATTTTCTTAAAGCGGCTTTACGAAAGACCCTCGCTAAATTGCTATATATTTCGCTCGGGAACCAGTGTGACCAAATATCTTAAGGAAAAGGCGGAAAACGCGTAAATGGGGTCATACTGACACGTCTGCACAGCTGTTTGATTTTGGTTTGATTTTGACGCCGCACCATAAATGGGAAGACCATATTTCCAAATAGGAGCAAGAATACTAAGATAAATTCGCCTCTTGTTGGACAAACTTAACTTGCTGGCAGCGCGAGTAATCCAATGCAGCCGCCGAGCAGCAGTCTCCAGTTTACCCTTTGTCTTTTTAATATGAGACAAAAAATTTAGGCTTCTGTCAAGGACCATACCCAGATAGGGGTACTCCATAAGCTGAGGGAGAAGACGACCGTGGATGAAAACGCCTGGGCTGGAGTCCCTGCGCAAGGTGTAGGTCACGACTGCACACTTATCAGGGCTTATGGAAATATTCCACCTACAACACCAATTTTAAAATCTTTTAAGCATAAGTTGCAGTCGATCAGTCGCCTCATAGACGCAGTCCGCTCTGGCTAGCACTGCTGTGTCATCAGCATAGGTAGCAATGCACATGCCATTGCTTCGCCTTCGAGCTCGCAAAGGAGCATCATGTGTAAACAGGCTATAGAGCGTAGGCGCCAAAACACTCCCTTGAGGAACTCCTGCTAAAATAGTTCGAGCCGAAGACGAAACACCATCCTGGACTACCTGAAAGCTTCTGTCAAATAGGAAGCTTTTAAGCAGGTCGTAAAGTTGATGATGTAGCAGTCCTTTTAGCTTAGAGAGAAGACCAAGATGCCATACTCTGTCAAAGGCTTGTTGCACATCAAGAAACGCCGCAACAGTATAGCGCTTCCTCTGAAATCCTTCCATAATGAAGCTGGCGACTCGGTGAAGCTGTTCTGGAGTACCGTGTCTTCTCCTAAAACCGAACTGGTGATTAGGAATCGCTCTTGAGACGCCAGGAGATTTCATTAACCTTTCAAGGATACAACGCTCTAGGATCTTGCCAAAAGCAGAAAGTAAGCTAATTGGCCTATAGCTATCTAGGCTACTGCTCGGCTTCCCTTTTTTATGGATCATCACCACATTGGCCACCTTCCACATTTTAGGGAAGTAACTCAACCTCAATGAGGCATTGAAGATCAGGACTAGGAATAGGATGACTCGGTCAGGGAGCAATTTGGCTACTCTGTTAGTAAGGCCGTCAGGACCTGGCGACTTCCGGTTATTCAGCTTGCTGATAATTTTTTTAACCTTAGGAACCCGAATAGGAGGGATTGGCAACTCCATTTGGTGTGGGATGTCAAGCGAAGCCAAAACTTTGCCGACTCTTCCATCAGAAGCAGTGTTGAAAGGGGCCCTGAGAAGGCTCCGTTCAGACACAGCTGGATTAGCCCCTCAGCTGCGAACCTGAAAGCCAGCGGGCACGGGTCGCGTAACACGCCTAGCTTGAGGGGAGGCCGTTTTTAAGACTTACCCAGGTCTCCGTAAGGAAGTGGAGTCATAGGAATTATTGGATGGAGGATTCACAGGGAATTGCCGCTCGCATTAGCCGTACCGTAGTACGTTTCCAGGAGGTATCACGCGGATGACCTTCTCCGAGGAGAAGGTGGTGTCTATCAAATTGATATTCACCTGCGAGTCGACTTGATGCACCAGTAGAGCCAAGGAATATCCATCAACAAATACTCTTCTGATCTTGCCTTGGTCTGATGCACCCTTACCACCCGTTCTAAATAAAATCGTAGTAATAACGACTGACAATGCAAGTTTAATGCTAAAGATGTGCGAATTGCTACAGAAAAAGAATCTTCCGTGTTTCGCTCACACTATAAATTAAGTTGTGCAGGACTGTTTGGCGCTGGATGTTCTTTCGGAGATAATGATCAAGCGAAATCGTTACGTTTTTTAAATCAAGCAGTATTGCATATAGTAAGTTAAGGTTGACATAAACGACTGAAATTAAATACAGCCTCATACAAAAAGTACCTACTAGGTGGAACAGTGCCTACCATATGATGGAGAGAATCGTAATGATTAACGAGGCCATTACAAAAGTACTGCTTAGCACTTCTAAAGCGCCAGCTCCATTAAATGTTGACCAGCTATCTTTCATTAAAGAGTTGATTTTATTGCTGCAACCATTTGATAAGGGCACACGTCAAATATCGTCCAATAACGTAACAATATCATTAATCATTCCTACATTGTTTTGGAACTTGGATAAAATAAAACCAGACTTTAAAATTGGAAAAATCCTTGACGGTCCATAACTTCTTGGTGAAAAGCATTGAAAAACGACTTATGCCCTATGAGGAACGTAAGGTATGCGGAATGAAATACGAACTAAATTAAACATGTTCGCAAGAATTTCCAAAAATTAACGGAGAAGAACAGAACACATGACAATTAACGGTACTATTCCAGCTTGCAACGCAATAAATATTAGCTTTCTAGAAAATCAGTAGTCGTGGTAATGTCTCTGAGCACAGCAGAGCGTCAAAATTTGATATGCACATATTGTGAAAATAACCCAACTCAGCCAAAAAATGAAATTTTTCATTACTTTTCCGCTATGGGCTTCAAAAAAACTTTTATTTCAGATATTCAAAGTGGAAACAAAAATGGATAGAGCCCCTGGGTCCGGAAAAAGTGTCCATTACAGCAGTCCCAAGTTAGAGCCAAATGAACGGCTGATATTGTGGGTCGCACAGCAAAATCGTATCGTGCGCTGGCCAAAAAATACAATGTTAGCGACAAAACAATGCAAAAGTACATTCAAGAATTGGAAGTGATGAAATTTTCTAAAAAAAACTGTTCCTAAAGTCTCAGATGCCCAGAGAGAGACTATTAAACTTCGGCTGCGTGCGCTTACTAGAAATTTGTTTTCCGCAAGCAGTTCAAAGGTTTGCATGATGGATGATGAGACATATTTCACAATGGAGGGCCATGAATGGACTCCAAAAAACTACTTTAAGCTCCCTAATACTCATCCACCAGAAAATGTTACTCAAATTACAAAAACAAAAGGTTTTATTTTGGCTGGCCATTAGAGAACGTGGAATAAGCGATCCAGTGTTTTTTAAGGCAGGATTAGCGGTGAATGCGCAGAATTATAGGGACAAATGTCTTCCGGCCGTTAAAAAAATGTATTGATAAATATCATGCAAATGATAATACAGTGTTTTGGCCCGATTTGGCATCTGCTCATTATGCTAAAACAACACTGGAGGCTCTTGACCATTTGAGCATTGAGTTTGAGCCTAAAGCGCAAAATCTCCCAAATGTGTCTCAGCTAAGGCCAATTGAAAAGTTTTGGGCAAATTTGAAAAGAAATGTTTACAGCAAGGATTATAAGCCGAAAAACATAGACTGTTTAATATTAAAAATCAAAAGAGAGCTTGCTAAAATGGATACAAAGGGAATTCAGGAGGCTATGCGAAAGGTACCCGAAAATCTAAGGAAAGCTGCTCGCTACGGTCATGAATATTTTTTGTAATATAGCTTAAAGTCTAATAAAAAACATATATAAAATGTAAGTTGCTCTGACTTGGAATAAATTTGTTATTTGTATTACAACACGTGTTCGTATTTCATTCCGCATACCTTACAAGCCCAAGAGTCGGTACTCTTCTTGATCCTCGGTTCAAAAAACGCGCATTTCTGTCACCATTAAATGTATCTTATGGCATTAAGTCAATAGAAAGGGAATTAGAAGCACTTAAAACCTCAGACACATTGCCTTCAGTGCCGCCAACACCACCACCTTCGCCGACTTTAACAGAAGACAATTTCTTCGATTTCCTCGAAGAAGATGTTAGCACAGTGACGAATCCCCGCGTTGAAGCTGTCAAGCAAATGCGCCAATAATAACAGAGCCGCATATACCTAAAGAAGCCAATCCCTTAGAGTTCTGGAAGGTAAGCTTCATTTTACCGAGTTTTAATATATAATATAAGTTTTGTTTTTTTTTAGAGTGCACCAAATGATTCGCACATGAAGTCGTACGCGCGGAAATATTTGTGTGTCCCAGCAACGCACAATGGACGGAAAGATAGAGATACGTTGCAATAATCAACTTTTTGATGACAACGGATCGTTGCATTCGACAGGTAATAGCTCAAAAGGGTTGAATCCAAAAAATTATTCAAATCGGTTTATTATTTTAAAAGTTACACGTGTCCTTTTTTGGGTTACAAAAGAAGCATGTAGTTTTTTAAAAAAAATTCTTACTTTGAGGTCGATTTTTTACTAAAATATGTAACCGACCGGCATGGTTATGGTCTCTATCGAAAGAGTCATCAAATCTCGGTAAAACCAAGGTAGAATAAAATTATAATATTTTTTGCACGAGCAGGCATACCTGTTTTACCGAAGTACTAATTTTGGACCTATTTTTCAACTTTGATGGAAAATAAAAAATAGAACTTACACCTACTTATGGGTTTGGCGTATGAGGTGTTGTTCCTGAATATGTTCTTTATCATATTCAAACAAGTAAGAAAGCTACATTCGTTCGTGAACGACTGTTATATACCATGTACCAAATTATATCGCCGCTCGAATTATCTCTTTGACAACGATAAACAAAAGTCAGCTGATCGCGACTTTTGCCTATTAGAGAAATGTAAACAAACTCGCTCTTTGCAAAACCACCACCATCTCATGCACTTGCGTGTGCAAGACAGAGAAAGAGATAACCCCTCTCTCTTTTTTGCGCACGGGAGTTAGTTTCTTGCGCTCATCAGTTTTGTTGTTGTTTTTTGTGATGCACCTGTTGCTAGCTGCCAAATAGATAGCACACTGATAAGTAAATAACTTTTGTGTTTTTCACCCGATCTTTACCAGATTTTCGGTATTGATACATGTTCTACATATGCATGCCTATGCACAAAAAGAAAGATCTATGGTAATATTTGTGGCTGCAAAACGTTTTTATTGATTTGCGGGGGAGTGGGAGGGAAATTTTTAAATCTGAAACAAACTTGATCTGCGTGCAAAACATTCCGACCTACATACCGAATTTGGTGGCTCTAGCTCTTATAGTTGCTGAGATCTAGGCGTTCATACAGACGGACAGACGGACAGACAGACATGGCTATATCGATTTGGCTGTTGATGCTGATCAAGAATATATATACTTTATGGGGTCGGAAATGCTTCTTCTGCCTGTTACATACATTTGCACGAAATTAATATACCTTTGTACCTACGGTACATTCCTGACTTTGTAAGGACACTTAATGCTTTGAAATGAATGTATAATGATTAATTATTCTTCAACAACAGTACAACTTCAACCTCTGAAGAAATAAGTCGTGCCAAAACAGTATAAAGCCTCGCTTCGCGTAAGCCGAAAACTCTTATCAACAAAATCCTTCACAAACAAATTTAAACCACAAAGAGAAAATAAAAAAAAATAACAACAACAAAAACACCAAGACCTCTAGCGTGGGCTCAAGCCCTTAACCAACAATCATGACACCCCCCACCAGACATACACAAAATTACAACAAAATCTTACCAATTAGGCGACCCAAAATTTATAATTATTAAAAGGAATGATAATAACTCTTTTGAAAGAATATCACCATTTATTGTAAAAAAATCTGTGGACTTTGCCTGTGGAGGAGAAGTTGAGGGATGCAAACGAACAAGAGACGGCAGCCTACTAATAAAAACCAAAAATGAATTACAAGCCAGAAAACTTCTCAAACTAACAACAATCGCAGATGTGGCAGTAACAGCAACTGAACATAAAACATTAAACTTCTCTAAGGGAGTCATTTATTGCAAAGACCTTAGATATATCGATGAAGAAACAATTCTACAAGAGTTAAAACCACAAAAAGTAACTGAAGTAAGAAAAATAATGAAACGACAAAACCCCAACTCTAACTCTGATAGCAACAACATAACCTTAGTCGAAACTGGCTTGATTATCATAACATTCGAGACCCATAAACTCCTCGAAATATTACGAATCGGCTACGAAACAGTCCGAGTACGAGACTATATCCCACTTCCACTTCGATGCAAAAAATGCCTCCGCTTCGGTCATCCAGCACCCATATGCAAAAGCTTAGAAACCTGCATCAACTGCTCAGAAACAAAGCACACAAACGACGGAGAAACCTGCACAAACGAAAAAAACTGCTTAAATTGCAGAAACAACCCAGAACTCAATCATCACCACAGTCCACTTGACCGCAAATGCCCTACTTTCATAAAAAACCAGGAATTAACAGCCATTAAAACCACAGAAAAAGTTGACCATAAAACTGCCCAACGCATATATTTCGAACGACACGGCTTCCAACTGAGAGACACCTATGCCAAAACACTCACAAACGGCAGAACACAGCCCTGCAGTACCAAAATTCCACGTCCCCGATTTTTCCACGCGGCATGCTCGAAAAACAAAAACAAATTACATGGGCTCCGTTTAGCGAAGTTCGAAACGAAGTAGGCGCAACAAAAATCTACCTGCGTTCGGCTTTTGCCGATTTCTCACGAAGCTCGGACTGTATATTTGTTTTTGTTTTCGAACTGACTCGGACCAGCGGTTTTCGACAGTTCGGATATTAGAGAGATAGGGAAATCGAAAGGGAAATAAGAAAATCTCTGTCGAAAACAAATTGTGTTATTCGACGTCAGAATACCCTTTTTAAAATAAGTTGTAATATTTATAAATCTAAGTTCTTATTTAATTAATTATTATCTATTTAGTCGAATGGTATTTTAGCATATTTATTAAACATTTCCTTTGGGCAAAAGCAAAATGTTTATATTCGTTATTCTGCCTTATGTAGGGGAAATTAAAAGGCATTGATTTGGTCGTGCATACCCTAGCACGCGCCAGAATATTCGGTCTTTGGGTTTCGGTTTCGTCTTGCTTCTGCCCATTCCCTTTGCATTTGAAATTGAAGTGCAGCTGTACACAAGTGTTTTTGCGACCTTTGCGAAATAATTAAATAATTATTTAATTTTAAAATTCAGATCAGGTAAGTTCAGTGATTTGTGATCTTTTTATTTATATATGGTATATTGTTTAAACCCGCCTTGTTTAGGTTTTGGTTAAACAATTGGATTTTACATTGGGCTTAAGTTGTTATATATACCAATTGGTTATATTCCTACGAACTTTATATGTAAATATTTATTATCCTTGTGTTAATTCAAAGTTTATGTCCAAGCCTTTTAAATAAAGCATTAGTTTATTAAAATAATGGGGGGTAAACCCGACCGCCTAAATGTTGCAATTAAAGACAGATAAAACCAGAATCTAATGGTACAATGATTTATAAAGAATATTGTTTGTAAGTAATAATGATAATGGACAAAAATGGAAATGGCAAAATTATTAGTCAAAGCGCCGTTACTGCTCAAATAGCTTGCGTAAGTCATTGCATTTGCGTAACTAAAAATAAACAATTTGTTTTTTGATAAGAAAAAATTTAAAGAAAAAAAAACTTTAAAAAAGCGGTCGGGTTCGCCACGACTTTTTCAATGTGGTTTAAAAAAAATGTAATTTATATATATGCTAGACAATCATATAATTGTGTTAATTCAAAACTTTTCCGGACCTTTTAAATAAACATTAGTTTATTAAAATAATGTAAGAAAATGTGCAATTAAAGACAGTAAAACAGAATCCAATTGTACAAATAAAAAGTGAAAAAACAATTGTTATTTTCGGCTACAAGAGCGTGTTAGTCAAACGCCGTTATAACGGGGGAGGGGCTAACACTACACTATCCCCACCTTACAAATAAAGTGTTTCTTTTGGTTAAAAATAGTGTTGATAATAAAAATAAATAAAAATAATAATAAAATGTATAATTAAAAACCCCTTTTAAACAAAAATTAGTAATATAATCAAAAATAATGAATATAAATAATATAAATAATATAAATAAATAAATAAATAAATAATTAAAATAAATAAATATAATAATATAAATTAATCAATAAATAAATAATATGAATATAAATAAATAAACATAAATAAATAAATAAATAAATAAATAAATAAATAAATAAATAAATAAATAAATAAATAAATAAATAAATAAATAAATAAATAATATAAATAAATAAATAAATAAATAAATAAATAAATAAATAAATAAATAAATAAATAAATAAATAAATAAATAAATAAATAAATAAATAAATAAATAAATAAATAAATAAATAAATAAATAAATAAATAAATAAATAAATAAATAAATAAATAAATAAATAAATAAATAAATAAATAAATAAATAAATAAATAAATAAATAAATAAATAAATAAATAAATAAATAAATAAATAAATAAATAAATAAATAAATAAATAAATAAATAAATAAATAAATAAATAAATAAATAAATAAATAAATAATATAAATATAAATGATTTGTTCGATTTTAATTTATATCAATGAAAATTAAACAAATAATAATTCAATTTGCATTTAAGATTAATTTAACATTTAATTTATTATTTAATCATTCTTTTTAAACGAAAATTAAAATTAAAGTAATACTTTAATACTTTAAAATATTATTACATTAATTTAGTTTTTATGTTATTTATTTTTTTATTATTATTTTTACTTATTTTATTGTTTTTATTTCGTTTTAAAATATTTTTATTTATTTTTAATTTATTATCAACACTATTTATAAACACTACATTTTCTTCAAATTTTTTTTTATCAGAAAAAAGATAATATTTAAAATTTCACAAAAATTTAAAATATCGATAAATTTATTGAATTTATTATTTACTAATATATCATTTATTTATATAAATAAAATAAAACATATAAATAAATAAAATAAAATAAAATACGCTTTTTAACTCAAAAGTCTTTCAACTGCCCTTAGTGAAATTAACAAAGGAAGAAAATGGTTGGCTCTAGTCAGTTAGCTAAATTAGCATTAAAAACTAGGAAAATGATTTTTAGGCGTGCTCATGGAAGGCTCAGTGAAGTAGAAAGTGAGGTGTTAGAAGTAGAAGCTGGGCCTAGCACTAGAGAGAGAAGGGAAACTTTGGAGCCACCCATGGAAATAGAAGAATTTAACGATTTTGATGTAGGTAGCATAGCTGCACATTCCCGTGATGGTTGTGATTTAAATACTCAATTAAAAAATTGGTATTTAAAGCATAAGCCAACACGTCAATGTGCCATAGACCTTGTTGAAATTTTAAATTCGCAAGGTTTAAAAGTAAAGCCCTTTTATAAATTTAATTGTTCAGAAAAGCCCGATATAAGTCAAATAGGAGGCGGGTCTTATTTGCATATCGGATTGTCTAAACAATTAAGTAAATTATCCGTTTTCCCTCAATTGCCGGACGTACTTAGCTTAGATTTAAACATTGACGGCCTTCCGCTTTTTAAAAGTTCCAGGGCTCAGTTATGGCCAATTCTCGTTAGAATTAATAATGTCCATGGCCGCCCCGTTTTGCCAATTGGCGTTTTTATGGGCCATAATAAGCCCTTTGATTGCGACGAGTTTTTGTCGAAATTCTCGTCCGAATTGTCCGTAATGTTAAAAGACGGTTTAGCCATTTCAAATAGAGTAACAGGTTTGGAAATTAGAGCCATCGTTTGCGATGCTCCTGCTCGTGCATTTATTACAGGCACGCCTGGACATACGTCCAGCCATGGCTGTAGTAAATGCACGCAAGTCGGGAGAAAAGTAGATTCTGTATTGACATTCAGCACTTCACGTGGTGAATTGATAACAGATGAAAACTTTTGTGACAGGACTTACCGTCACCATCATAAAGTAGAATTTTTAAATACCCAGTCCGCGTTAGAAAAACTTGGGATAAAAATGGTATCCCAAGTTCCCCTTGATTGCATGCACCTTATTGAATTAGGTGTCATGCGAAAATTTTTATTTAGAATTGTTAACAATAGGGTTAACAAAGAATATAAGATTTCCAAACCAAACAAAGGAACTATATCAGAATGCTTGAAGTCAATGAAAAGCTGCGTCCCAAAAGAGTTTGCTCGAAAGCCAAGAACACTGGACGACTTACCGCATTGGAAAGCCACGGAATTTCGACAATTCCTTTTATATACTGGCATTGTAGCTCTAAAAGATGCCATTCATGATTGCCAGTATTACCAATTTCTGTTGCTCCACTGTGCATTTAGGATGTTGTGCTCTCACTTGCAACGAGAGTCCAACATCACTAATGCCCAAAATATGTTGGATTTATTCGTTACGAATTTTCCAATCATTTTTGGAGAAAACAGTGTGTCGTACAATGTTCATGGCTTACTTCACGTAAAAGAGACCATTAAGCAAATCGGTGATCCGGTTTCAGGGAAATGGTTTCAGGGAAATGGCGCGGGGATTCCACGCGATTTCCACGAATAATCCCCGCCGAATTTCAAATTCCACGCCACATCGGAACGATGTATGGGAAATCCTTACTAGATTTGTATGGAAATTCCACGCCAGTCCCCGGGACTGGCGTGGAATTGGGGCGTAGAATATCCGGTGAAAAGCCGTGGACTGGTACTGAAGGGAGATGACAACCAACACCCAATTACCGAATATTCTCACAAATACACACACAAGCACAACCCAATCGCAACATCAAAATTCGCACACTACACCCACATCAACAGCACAAATCACCTCATCGAAGACAGCAACAACAGGACCAGCCAAAACAATTCTACTACCAAACCAACCGCTTCAACACCATCACCACGGCTACGACAAACTAGAAGACATGGATACTGACCACCCCACACCTACCAGGAAACCATCTACATCACTCACATCACAACTCACAGAAGAACTAAAAATAAAAATCTTCCCGAAAGATAAGTCTAATAGCCTATCTACGAACCTCAAAGCATCCAAAACAAAGGCAAAAGCTCTAAACAAAAACAAACACACTAACAACAGCGAGAGCGAATCCGTATAGATCCTTAAACCCTAAGTTAATCTTAAACCTTCACCGCTAACACCGCCCTAAAGTTAAGTCAAAAACTTTAATTTTCTCACAAATGTCTCTAACTTTAATCCAATGGAACTTAAAAGGATACGTAAACAACTACAGCCAACTCCTTATTCTCATCAAAAAATACTCCCCACACATAATTTCTCTCCAAGAAACCCACATACAATACATTAATAACATCCCAACCCCAATAAACTACAAACTATTAACAAATATAGCCACCAACAGATTTGGGGGCGTAGCACTACTAGTGCACAAATCAATTCAACACACTATCCTAAACATCACAAGCGATATAGAAGCAATAGCCATAAATATACAATCTAAACTAAAATTAAACATATTTTCCACATACATTTCTCCGACCAAAAACGTTACTAACCAGACACTCCAAAACACATTTAATATACAACAAACACCCTCTTTAATTACCGGAGATTTCAATGGATGGCACCCGTCCTGGGGCTCCCCAACAACAAATACACGAGGGAAAATAACTCAAAGATTCATAGACAATACGAACCTTATTCTGCTAAACGACAAATCTCCCACACACTTTTCAACACACAACACTTACACACACATTGACCTCACACTTTGCTCCCCAATCCTAGCCCCTCACTAAAAGTGGGAAATACTAAACGACCTTCATGGTAGCGACCATTTCCCTATTATCACGACCCTCTTCCCAACAACTAATACACAAAAATTTAACAGACCCTTCTTTAAATTAAAAGAAGCCAACTGGGAAAAGTACAACGAACTAAACCAACAAACAAACGAGAAATACCCTACTTCCCAAAACGTAAACAAAGAAGCCGCCCAAATCAATAGAATCATCCTATTTAGCGCAAACCTTTCCATCCCACAAACCTCACCAAACGCACATCCATATAGAGTTCCGTGGTGGAACAAACACATTGACCAATTAAGAAAAGAAAAACAACTTGCCTGGAAAAAATTAAACCGAATAATTACTGTAGAAAACATTATAGACTATAGACGCAAAAACGCAAAATTCAGGTTCGAGTTAAAAAAAAGGAAAAAAGAAGCTTCCAGCTCTTTTACCTCAACCATCCAACCCACCACCCCCTCATCCAAAATATGGGCCAATATAAGACGCTTCTGCGGACTTAACCCAGTAAAGCAAATTCATGCCATCTCAAACCCAGTAAACAATGAGACTACATTAGCTAACAACGAAATTGCTAACAAATTTGCACAATACTTTTCTGACCTCTCCGGTGACTGGAACTTTTCAGAGGAGTTTCAAAACAACAAATATAGAAACAACCCACATAACTATACTCCCTCTCCAATAGCCCAAACCATAGAAGAAAATATAACATATCTCGAACTTAACTCAGCCCTACAAACATTAAAAGGATCTGCTCCAGGACTTAATAGAATTTCTTATCAAATGATCAAAAATAGCTCCCCCACAACAAAAATCAGAATAACAAAACTATTTAATGAAATATTCAATAGCCACATACCATAAGCCTTCAAAACAAGTCTAATCATCCCAATCCTCAAGCCGAACACCGACAAAACTAAAAATTCCTCATACCGACCCATCTCTCTCAACTGTTGCATAGCAAAAACGCTAGATAAAATAATAGCGAAAAGACTCTGGTGGCTAGTGACACAAAACAACCTTCTACACCAAAATCAATTTGGATTTAAAAAAGGCAAATCGACTTCGGACAGTCTACTCTATGTAGACTATCTCATAACGAAGTCAAAAATGCACACCTCCCTCTTCACTCTTGATTTTTCAAGAGCCTTCGATCGAGTAGGTGTGCACTCCATAATCCACCAATTGCAGGAATGGAAAACAGGTCCCAAAATAATCAACTACATAAAAAACTTCATGAGTAACAGGAAAATAATGGTCCGCGTCGGTCCGCATACATCAAACCCATTACCCCTATTCAACGGAATCCCCCAAGGTTCACCCATATCAGTAATATTATTCCTCATAGCTTTCAAGAAACTATCTAACACCATATCCCTACACAAAGAAATAAAATTTAATGCATACGCCGACGACTTCTTCCTTATAATAAATTGCAACAAAAACACAATTACAAACATCAGCTTAGACAACCTATTAAACAATATAGGGAACTGGGGCTCCTACTCAGGGGCAGTGTTGTCATGTTTTTCTGAGCAAAAAAAGCTGAATTAGGAAAAAAAAAAGCTAAAAAAAGCGGAATTCAATGGGGAAAAAGCTGAAAAAAAGCGGTTTATTAGAAAAACATTTTTTGTTTGTTTTTTAATTTTTAAATATATTATTTAATTAAATATATTATTTTCGTTAACACGCATCCGTCCCTAAGAAAAAGTTACGAATCTGTCCCTTGTGTCAATTTGACACAAGACAAAAATTGTCGAAAAACAGCACAAAAAAAATTTTTTTTTGCTATAATTATCTTTTATTATTATTATTTTATTTTTTAAAGTGTTTATTTTTTTTTTAACTTTTTTTTTTTTTAATTAAAAAAAAAATTAATTATTTTCACAATTTTTACAAAGAGTGAATCTGTGGTCTGGACAGACTTTTTTGGAACATTTATCGCATTCCACAGAGTGTACATTCACATTAGATTTCCGTGGACACAAGTGGCACCGCGCCCGCTTCCTGGACGGGATGTGGTGCGTCACCAGGATCTTGACGGCTCCTGTGAAATTCCCCTCATTTCATTCACCACTGCCATGGCTCCTTCCCCTCTGGGGATGATCTCCCGTAGGACAACAGTTGGTGAGACAAGTGCAGTGCCCAATTCCACTAAGAAAAGTCGCCTGCGGAAGTTCTCCTTGTGAATATTCCACAGAGGATTCAGCTGCGTATACGCAATGTACGCATTCAATGCTGACATATCAAGCATATTGCAGCTACTGCGACTGGCCACCTATATTTAACATGTCAACCGTCAAACACAAATAAAACAGCACTTAAAATGTAGTTAAAAGTGAAATAAAGGAAATTTCAAAAATTTTCTAAAAAAGCTGAAATTCCCGCTGCCCGCTGTTTTAAAAATTTTCCCGCAATCAAACTTCAAAAAAAGCTGAATTTGACGGGAAAAAAGCGGAAATGACATCACTGCTCAGGGGCATCGCTATCCCTATCCAAATGCCAACACCTCCACATATGTAAAAAACACCACTGTACTTGCAAGATAAACTGCAACAACATCCAAATTCCAACCGTTACATCCTTAAAAATTCTAGGAATAACCATAAACAACAAATACAAATGGAACACACACATAAACTTACTTCTACCTAAACTCCACAATAAGCTAAATATAATAAAATGTCTATCCAGTACCAAATTTAATTGTAACACGTATACACTACTTAATGTCGCAAAGGCAACAATCATAGCCAAATTAGAGTATGGCCTGTTTCTATACGGCCACGCTCCCAAAAGCATCCTAAACAAAATAAAAACACCATTCAATTCCGCAATCCGTCTAGCCCTCGGAGCCTATCGCTCCACTCCAATAAATAACTTACTCTACGAATCAAATATTCCGTCTTTAGAAATGAAACGAGACCTACAAATAGCCAAGCTATCTCAAAACCTAACTTTTTCCAAAAACACACCAATTCACAAGTTTGTTAGGCATTCTAAATCTAAACAGAAAACACCACCAATAATAAACCAAACAATTAAACTTAGCCTAAAACTTAATCTACCCTTCAAACCAGTAAAACTTCACAAATACAGGCCATCATGGGCCCTCCCCAACCTAATAGACACATCACTCAGAATCCATAGGAAGCAAGAAACATCTCCAGAAATATACCGCAAACTATACGAACACACAAAAAATAATCTGAAACCTCATAATCTAATATTCACTGACGGCTTAAAAATTAACTGCACAATAACTTTCGCCATTACAACGGAAACAATTGTCTTGAAATACGGCATACTACCCCCATATTCATCCGTCCTCACGTCCGAAACAATCGCGATCCTAGAAGCAATCGAACTAATTAAAAACCGAAGAGGAAAATTTATTATATGTTCCGACTCCCTATCTGCAATAGACTCAATCCAAAATACAAATAATAACAGCTTTTACCCCAACAGAATACGATCACTAATAACGCAACATGCTCCCAAAATTAAAATAATGTGGATTCCTGGCCATTCAGGAATAGAAGGAAATGAACTAGCCGACCAAGCTGCAAAATCAGCTAGCAATATGCCACTCATCCTCACCCCAAACATAAATTACACAGATATAAAAAGACATCTCAAAGCCGAACTTGCAACAAAACAAAAAGAAAACATTATTAACTGCAGTCAATGGTACCAATCAATTAATACGATCAATTCACACACCTGCGATTACCTCAAACAATGCCACCAAAAAAGCCGACTCGACCAAATAAAAATTATACGACTTCGACTAGGACACACAAACATAACCCACCAACACTACCTAAATCCAAACTCAATACCTATTTGTCCGTTTTGCCAAGGTGACATCTCAATAAGCCATATACTAAACTCATGCCCATCCCTCCTACAAACCAAACAAGCCATATTCAGCAACGCTAATCCTCTAGACCTTCTAAGCAAACCCAACCCAGATAACATACAAAAAATCATACTTTTCCTCAAAAAAACTGAATTATATCACAAAATCTGAAAATAATAAGACAAATGTACATAACAAAAACAGCAATCATTTAGCCAATTAGCCATTAATTAGTCTAAGACACAACACCATTGTAAACCAACATAGCCGTAGGCCCCGTAGCCAGTGCTATAGTATTTAAGTTAGATTAGTTTTGTAAACTACAGTAGAATCCGGTTATAACGACATTCAAGGGACCGACGATTTTACGTCGTTATATCCGGAAGTCGCACTAGCCGGGAGGAGCAAAAAATTTGTTTTTGTTTTTTTTTTAAATGGTTGCCATGTTCATAATAACTTTTAAAATAAAACAAATTATTTTTTCAATAAAAACGAAAAATTTAATAAATTCCAAATTAAAATAGATATTTTTTTCATAACAAATATAACGGAGAATAGGCTATGAGGTCTGCACACTAGAGCTGAAAAAAACATTGGCGATACAGCGATGTTTTTTCTTAAAAACATCGAAACATCGATGTCGGTGACACCATCGGTTGTAGTTTAAATTTTTTGGCATTATTTCGCTGTATTTTTTCCGGCACGTCGCAATAACCGGTTGAATTGTCAAAAATCGGTCAAAAATCGTCGTTATAAGCGGTTCGTCGCTAAAAGCGGAGGCGTACTAAGCGGGGGCCCTTTCATATAAGTTTGTATGGGGACCAACCAAACCATCAAGTTTTCGTCGCAATAACCGGTCGATCGTTATAACCGGAGTCGTTATAACCGGATTCTACTGTATTATAATAAATATTATAATAAATAAATAAATAAATATTCTTCAACAATATTAAATAATGTAAAATTGAATGATTATTTTGAACAAAAAGTGCATAAATTATTGAAAACTGGTCAAAAATTTGGTCAACAAAAAAAATTTTTTTTTTCTTTAAAATGTATTCTTTTTTTGTTTTTAAAATATTAAATATGCACCATATTAGCATTTTCAGAGAAAACCAATGAAAAGTATATTTCGAAATTGGATAAAAATGAAGAAAACTGCCTCAAAAAACATTAATTTTCGAGTATAAAATCTACAATTAATAACACCATATAGTATGACCACACAATCGTACTAAAACAGCCTTACATTTAAAAAAAAAAATTATTAAAATATCTCAACTGGTTCAAGAGTTATGATTTTTGCAACCCAAAAATATCTTTCCGTCCATTGTGCGTCGATGAGGTATTAGCACTATTCACAGAAGCAAAAATGAGCAGCAAACATCAATATCTGCTAATACAAAACTTTATAAATTCCAAATTGTCATTAAATTTTTTACCAAGCTACAAGCTATTGCTAAAAGCGAAAGCATTAAACTACCCCGACAAAATAAGTGCGAGTGAATCACAAGCTGAAATCAAACTGCAGTGCTTGCTCTATCACATGGCATCGCGGATTGTAAGACTTCAGCGTGATGTTCTTGGCAGTCTTGATTTTGTTGACAACCTAGTTTTAATTGGAAAATGAGGATTTGACGGAAGCACTGGATATTCAGAATATAAGCAATTAAATTATGCACTTTTTCCAATCCAGAATCAATAAATAAGGACATTAAAATGTTTATAAGGCAGCACACTCGGAAGATGTCACGCATTGCTACAAATACGGACTTGATAAATAGATTGCTTCTGAGCTCAGATCCATTTCCTACTGGCCAAAGAAAACTCCCATGCACAAGTCAGTTTTATTAAAATCAGCATTTGATCTTTTAGATGGGATAAATTTATTCGATTAAATTTAAATGTATATTAATATGTTATTATCCATTTTTAAGTTTTTTTGTTTATTTATTATCTTTGTTATTTTCATATAATTTATTATTTTAGTTATTTTCATATAATAGTTGAATTACATAATATAATTACATGAAATTACTTACTGTACTGGGCGTACTGAGAATGAACTTCGCCCCTTCCAACAAAGTTTTGACTTTTAATCTAATAATTATAATATGAAAGTTTCACATCGAAAATCTACAACTTTATTTATTTTGGTCTATTTTTTTTTTTTTTTTTGTTATCACAACCGATCGTTCATATGACAACTATATGATAAAGTCGTCCGATCCGCCTGATTTTTATACATGATCTTACTACAAGTTTACAAAAATGTTGTGGTAAGCCTCTACCTCATTTTATATATACCTACTTTTGGCCGCCCTTCCCATACAACAGGAACCAGTGCGGTGTGATGCGCCGGTCCCCGATGTTTGACGGAACACGTCCACTAGGGCCGGAGCAGGGTGGCACGTACTCCGAAGGTATCGATGGATAAAACGCCAAAAAGGATAATACAGGAAGATCAGCGACATACCGTTTCTTGTCGAACCGCATCGATGCGCTAAGGGCACAACAACCGAAATCGATACCACATCGACTGACCTGATCCCTAAAAAAAATTACTTCGCTCTTGCGTGTCAGATGCGAACTACGTACTAGGCTTACCACACACTGTCAATCGCTGAGTGGCCGCTTTATATAGGGCTTAACGGGGCTTAGTGTGCCCGCCATCGGTGTAGAATTTGCCCGATTTAAGTGTGGCCAGAAGAACCGCTCACCAAGAACTAGCCCAAAAAAACATCACATGGGAAAATGCTAAACAGACAGCTCAAATAGAGTTAGATGGAAGGCTCTCGTAGAAGCCCTAAGTTCCCGAGAGGAATAGAAGGAATTAAAAAAAAAAAAGTGTGGCCAGCTCGTTCGGTCCAGTGTGACCCTTTGCGAGTGTTTGTTGGTGCGCGCGTAATTATTTGAATTTGTATTTTATCCCTTATCCCTCCCCGACGTAAACCTAATTAATATTATTATTATTATTATTTATTTTAATTTGCGCGGCAGGCTCCACACCGGTTTGATATCACTCGCCACCATGTGTTGCCATCTTTCTCCAGCCACCGCATCGCATCGGGCGCATCGCACCTCTCCTTTCGGATTGCCTTCCAATTTTGGCCGGTGCCGTCGTTTTCCGGACTGATCCCGGTACCACCGGCTCTATTAGCCTGGCGCGTGTAGTTAGTGTGGCCCCGCCGCACAGTGGGCGATTTGGCCGATCTAGCGACAGGAAATTCAAAAATTTTTTGTTGAAATGTTCCAAAATTTGAATTCCCTCCGATAACTAAATATTTAATTAGCACAAAAATACTATTTTTGGTGTTTTAATCGATATATTTGATCAGCTGTGAGCTTTCAAAGTGAGCATATGTTTTCGCTGCAATCATAATAAGTATTTCCAGCGTTTTTTCGAGGTACTTCAATTCTTTGTAAAAATTGAAATTTTAACCTTTTCGAAGATTTTTTTTTGGTTTTACAAGAATTCAGGTATGTAGTAATAGAAAAAAACACGTTTTGTAACCTGTGATAAGTGTTGAATTATTAAATGGTGATTGAATGTGGTAAGCTTTAAATGACCCTTTTTGTGAATAATTGTTAACTTCTGTGGAATAAAACTATTGATGACCGTACTTGTCCGCGCTAATTGTGTATACATTTGAAAATATGAATCGTCTTCTATTCAAAATGACCAAACTTAGCTGCGTCAACGCGCGTCATCTAATATTTTTCATATTGCAGAAATCATGTAATTGGTCCAGAAGCGCCCTTTTTTCAGTATGGCATGCTGCTTTTAGGCGTTGTAAAGGAGGGCGAAATATCAGGATCTGATTGGAGCAGCGACGCCGAATAATTTTTTTTATACTTAAAAATAAATAAGAAACAAAAAAAGAAAACAAAAATTTCGTTAAATTAAGAAATACAATTTTGTATTTTTTTATTTTTAAAAATAAAAAATTAAATTTAAAAAACAAAATTTTTTTGTATGGCTTTTTAAGTTATTATTACGATAAAAAAATTTGTCTTTCGAAAAATCTTTTATTTTTTGAGTTATTCATTTTCTTTCGCTACTTTGTCCGAATCGCCCACTGTGCGCCGCTTTTTGGCTCCCCTTATATAGAACTTGGGGGAGTAAAGTACTCTCTATGATACATTTATACGGCATAAAGCTCGGCGTTATCCTTGGGAAATCGGGTCGGAACCTCTTACAGCAACCACGTCTGAACCAAATAAATTTCCTCAACGGACCTTGGGAGTTTCTGGGCAACCAGTTACAATTGCCTTAAATTAAATTCGCAATAGCACAAGCGGAATAATCAGTAAATTGAAAGACGTGCCCAATCAACAACTAGAGGACGCTTCGCTCAATACAACAACATCCCCTCACCTACTTATGTCGTTGATCAAAAAGTTAACACCAATTCTGTCTCACAAAGAAACACTCGCACTCGGAATAATTCCTCGAAACAAATTACCAAGCAACAATCTAAGATTCCTAGGCTTTCTCCACCAGAAAATACCAGAAAAGTTACATTTTCTGATGATATAAAATTGAATATATACAAATCTAGTGGCCCTAAACAGATGCCTACGATATATACTACTCTACAGACAACGACTCCTCATGGCATAATACAATGTCTTACGCTTGTCAAAGCAACTCAAGACTCATCGTATTTCCCTCTGGCGATCCATTACAACCACGGTTCCCATGATCAACTTGATCAACATTATTTTAACAACACAAATTAATTTTCCTGCACTCTTACAAACAATTTGTTCATTTTGGAGTGACTACTTGACACTGTCTCAGGATAAATTTATTGTAAAATAATAATTATAATATTAATAATAAGTTCGAATTTAAGCCTTTATAAAAGAGACAAAGAAGAAAATAATTCAAACAAGAAAGAAAGCTAACTTCGACAAGCCGAAGTTTAAATACCCTTGCAGTAAATAAGTAAGACTTTTTCGTTTTCTCGGGTACTGACATAAATGTTGCGAACGAAAATGTTGCGAACAAACTAAATGAATTTATATATATTGTAACGAAAGTTATAAGACTAAGTAGGCATAGGTTCAAAATGTCGACATCGTTCGATTGATGGGAGTTCAGTTTCTTTTCGGGTTCGCCTACGAGCAGTTCTAAAAAAGTTGTCTTGGCTTGAAGTAATAAAAAAGTGGTTCGAAATTTGTTGGCTTTAGACCTAATAGTCTATTTACACTATCGTGCGTTACCTATCGATATCGAAGGAAACGCAATAACGTAGAATGTGTGTTTCTATTGCGTTATTGCGTTTGTTTTTGACAGTGTCAGCTGAAAAAATAAAAAAAATTGACGAAAATGAGCACTTTGAACAACGACGAAAGCCTGATTTTATCAGCCGTGGAAGGCCATGGATTTGTATGCGGTGTCTTTCTTTGGAGAAGAGAATTGGGATTGTCTCGTACTGCTTGGGATCTTCTACGGAATACCGCACTACAGCAAGTCTCTGGCGCACCCGATAATATGCAGGATTTTGGTTGGGAGTATCCACCAGGATCCCTCACTAAAAAGTGAATAACAATATCCGTTAAAGAATTTGATGATATTGGAGGCAACCTGTTCAAGAAACTTGGATAGGAAATACAAACGAAAGCGCTGAACACATTGGGCACGCCATATTGCGATTCTTGAAAGAGGTCCATCCAAGCGGTCGGCTAGCATCGATCCCAATTTGAATTATATTTTATCTTTCTGTATATGTGGGAGTTCTTCAGAACTCACTGAATTTTGTCATATTATTTGTCCACAGATCCAGAAGTCCCCAAGAGTGCACTGCTCAAACCTTCAGTTACTAGGTTTTGATTTTTATTTGGTGGTGAAACTTGTATGATAGTCCGAAAATATAGTTGTTATCGAAATACACAGGTGTTATCGACAGAAACGTAACTTGAACGCAACTTGGACGCAACTTTTTCCCACCTCTAGGCCCCTAAACAAAACCTATGTAAAAAAAACTACGTTTGCTCTGATGACGCAAAAACTGAAAACCCCAGCCTAGTGTAAATGGGGCCTAAAACAAAAAAGGTTCCGTTCGGCTTAATTCATTACATTGGTGCCAGGTGTGAGGTTCCTAGGGTTCGCAAAAACCCTGACCTTAATAAGAATAAAATGCCAAAGAAGTCCGTTCGCCGCAACCGCCAGACGCAGACGGAAGGCGCCGCGCTACATGACTTAAACCGCTCAGTCAAGTTGTTCCAACAGCAGGTGGAGCTGTTGGATGAGACAATTACTCAAAGGATGGAACAGAAGTTCGAACAGTTGTGGGCCACCATGGAGAAGGCGATGCTGGGTAATCGATCAGCCATCAGCGGGGAAGAGTCGACGCAGGGAGCGAACGGCATCCCGCCAGCCCACCCCGGTTTTCTGAAGCGTCAGGTACGGACCCGGAGCAGAGACGTTCGTTGGGTTCCCGGGGAATGGGTGCCGGGCTCAGTGAACAACCAGGCACCCGACAGAGCCTTCCTCTTCATCGAGTTGAAGCCGTCCTGGCCCCATTGTTTTCGCCGCCGCCGCCTAAAGAGAGTACCAAGCAATTTCCGGACATAGAGGTGGCCGCAATCCGGAGCTCTCCCAAACCGGATACTTCTCCAAGGGAAGCACAGTCGGCTTGCCCGAAGTTGTTTCAGGGGCCGCCTTTCACGAGAGGATCGATCCGAACTGCCGCCGCCACCAAGCCCACGGGATCGCACGGCCTTCGCCTGCATAGGGGGAAGAATCGGACTTACACTTGGATTCCGTCTTGGGCCGATTGTTTGCTGAGAATCCATTCAGAGATCCGCCAGCAACACCCTTAATGGAGAGATTCAGGAGGGAGGAGGTTACTGATGGCGAACGTAGCCATAGGCGGTCCACATTTACATTGTTTGGTTTTCTTACAGAAACGCCCTGTACGTTTGATCGTCGATACAGGTGCCGCTGTCTCCTTACTAAACGAAAAGGACTTGCCGGAATAGCTGCCGAGCTCCCGTGTCGAGTGACTCTACACGGACCCCCGGCGGAGAAATTCGTTGCCACCGCTCGAGTCAGCGCAAGGTTGGAAATTGCCGGAAGGCCGGTCACCCACGAGTTCGTGTTGGTGGTGCTCACTTGACAATTCAGTGCATGTCTGAAGAGCAGTTGCCTTTGGCAATGCTGGAACGGGGAACACATTCTCAACTACCACCTCAAGTGTTACTGGGTAGCGCTCTGGTGGACACCCCAATAACACCAGTGCCCTGCACCTAGTAAACCTCAGCGCGCAGGAGTACCTGCTTCCTGCGTAAACAATATTGGGTCAAGTGGAGCCAGTTGAGATACTCGCTGTTGCGCCAGACAGAGAGACAAACGAGGTTGTCACGCTTCCCGTCGCAGATGTGCCCCCGGAGTTGTCCACCCACCTCCACACCAGATGGAAAGCGTTGGTGGACCGCTATCAGTCGGTGTTTTCTCGACATAGCGATGACTTAGGCCATACCAACATAACCCGCCATGTCATCGATACGGGACAAGCTCGGCCGATTAAACAGCCAGTGCGTTGTCTAGCACTGTCTAGGAAGGCCAAGGTAGAGCAACTTGTCGCCGACATGAAGGCTAAGGGCATAGTTCGCCCGTGGGCATCGCCGATTGTTCTTGTCAAGAAAAAGGACGGTTCTACCCGCTTCTGTGTGGATTATCGACGTTTAAACGACATCACCGTCAAAGACTCGTATCCCCTACCGAGGATGGATGACATCCTGACCACCATGCACGAAGCCTGCCCAAGACCGCATTTGCGTGTGATGCTGGTCTATTTGAATTTAACGTGATGCCGTTCGGCCTGACCAACGCGCCTACGGCTACGTTCGAGAGGTTGATGGATGGGTTATTTTCCGGCCCAGCATGGAAATCCACTCTGGTATACCTCGATGACATTATCGCTCATTCTCACACCGCCGAGGAGCACCTGGACCACCTGCAGCAAGTATTCGAAAAATTGCAGAGTGTAGGCTTTAAGTTAGGCCCCGCAAGTGCCATTTCTTTAGATCGGAAGTTAACTACCTTGGCCATATTGTCAGCCGCAAGGGCCTGAAGGCATGTACCGAAAAGATTAAAAAAATCATTGAGTGGCCACCGCCTCGGGACAGGAAGGAAGTGCGGTCGTTTGTGGGACTGTGTTCGTACTACCGCAAATTTATTCCGGATTTCGCCACCATAGCGCGACCTTTACACGAGTTAATGGAAGCTAAACGCCCCTTCACGTGGTCATCAACCGCTTAATGCGGTTAATTTATAATAAGCACATTTTAAAGAAAAAAAAAAACAAACACCGGCGGAACAAAAAATAATATTTAAATACACGATGGCGAAGTTACAAAAGGGGCCGTCCCGGCACCCCGACAGTAATGATAACGAGAATCACAAAGCCAACGAGAACGTGAACGAGAAAGAAAAAAAAAATGAGTCCAATGTAAATTTGGCTCAAAAAAGTTTGGAAAAAATAAAATTATAAATAAAAATTTTAAAATCAAAATCGACTAAAAGTGATTAAAAATGTATAGCAAAAGGCATATGAAAATAATTAAAAAACAAACGAAGGAAATATGCAGTGAAATTAAGACGCGTGGAAATACACGCAAGAAAAAAAAAACTTTGTTATTTTACATAGCCACGAACTAGTCGCCAGTACTGCAGGAGTATGGCTCTATAAACTCATACTCAATAATAATGCACAAAAAAAAGTTTGCTTACTTCTAGATTGAGTGATTCATTGGCCGTTTTGTGTACATTCATGCATACACCAAATTTGATCAAAAGAAAATAAAAAACTGACGGGAATTATATATGTCGGAGAATGGAATATTCTTGGTCGGAGAACTTATAAGTTCTTAGTATTTGAATTTGCTCGTCGGAGAACTTCTAATTTCTTAGTATTTGAATTTGCTCGTCTCTCTGTTCCTTCGTTTCGAGGAACCATTGGAGCAAGGCGACGGTGGCGCGTCGCCCGTGTAGCGGTGCAAGAATTACAAATGCGGCGCGACATCGTCGTCGAGTGCGGTTCATGGAATCTTATAAAAAGAGGTAGTAGTTAGAGGACGATCAGTTAGTCTTGGTCGGTCGTCACTGCTGTGAAGAACGAAACGCGCTGTGCTCTAATGGAACCCGAACATATTTACACACAAATTTACAGTTTGTGACGGTCCTACGTTGCCTCGGGTGGCTCAGGACGGCCAGGATTCGTACAGTAAATTTATTTGGTTCCGACCCGATTTCCCACGTGAGGCAGGGCCGAAGTAGGGTGCACATACTCCGAGAGGAGACCGGCGGCGAAGCAGAGAGCGGGAGGACCAACGGCAAGGCTGTGAGCCGGGAGCGACGGATGAAACGCCAAAAAGGATAATACAGGAAGATTCGCGACATACCGTTTCTTGTCGAACCGCATCCATGCGCTAATGGCACAAATCGATACCACGTCGACTGACCTGATCCCTAAAAAAATTACTTCGCTCTTGGCTGTCAGATGCGAGCTACGTACTAGGCTTACCACACACTTTATATAGGGCTTGGCGGGGCTTAGTGTGCCCGCCGTCGGTGTGGAATTTGCCCGATTTAAGTGTGGCCCGCTTGTTCGGCCCAGTGTGACCATTTGCGAGTGTTAGATGGCGCGTGCGTAATTATTTGAATTTGTATTTTCTTATCCCTCCCCGATGTATCCCTAATTAATATTATTATTATTATTATTTATTTTAATGTCATCTTTCTCCAGCCACCGTTTTTGTTTCCTTATCAGCTTGTGGGTTAGCTTTTCTCGGATTTTCTCCACCGTAGATTTGGAAATGTCGGCCCTCACCGCCACAGACCACCCAAAAGCGTTTTTCTCATCCGTTTGTAGCTTCAAGATATACCTATCTTGTTTCGCACTGAGTCGTTATTATAAAAATCAGCACACTTTCCCGTAAGCAATTGAAAGACATTTGTTTTCTGGTCTGTTCCGAGCTTTAGTCGATCAGCATGCACATGTTTCAAATGATCTATGAGTTTTGTGGAGTTTCCTGCTGTTTTAATTGATTTCCCGCATTAATTGAATATACCAAACGTATTTTCTGCCGATAAGTAAACAAATAAGCATACGAGCACGTCCACGTATGCATATGTACATGCATATACATATACACATTAGGGCGGGTCGATTTAAAAATCGCATATGCGTCAAGGAAATTCGAGTTATGGGGATTAAAATACGCAACTTTGCCCAAAGAACCATACCTCTAAAATGAATTCTGATGTTCCCCTTTTTGATGCGAAGAAAAATCTCTTTTTATCCGTAGGGAACTTCCGTTTTTACCCATTTAGAGAGCCCTAATCGAGTCCAAATGTATGACCGACCCCCACTAATTTTCGATGGCCGATCCAGTCTTGCTAGTGGCATACCCCCTAGACCTCCCCCACGATTTTTTTGCCTTCATACAAATCGACCCGCCCTAATACACATGTACATATGTACGTGCAAACGTACTTATTCGGAAGTTAAAAACTTACTTTTCAGATATTTATCCATGTCTTCCACGACGCCAGTCAAAACCGCCAAGATGGGCCTCGCCGAAGAACTATTATTTTGCTCACTAAGAAAACTCCCAAGCATTCCTTACATTTTCTGAGGTGTGCTCGACTCCGAAGCCTTTCGTTTCTCGGCGGGTCTCTTTTGGTCCTTTAAAATCATAACAACAAGAAAGGAAGCTAACTTCGGCAAGCCGAAGTTTAAATACCCTTGCAGTAAGTATTCAAAATTTAATTTATATTTAAGGATTTATATTAAGGATTATAAAAGTTGAGCAAAACATGTTCACAGTGAAAAGTGTTGCGCAACAACTAAATGTTGCTAGGAATAAAGCTTTCAAAACAAATTAATTGATATACATATACCAATGGCAGCTATATGATGTAGTAGTCCGATTTTGATAACATTAAAATAAGTTTTGTGTTTTTAGTTTTTTTTACAAACCATTCGATATTGGCTGGCAGGTCAGCCATGTTGCCAGATGAAATCACGCATGTATTTGATTAGCAAATATTTTATTTAAATTATTGTAAAATGGTAGGTTTTATGTTATATTGTTCTTTAAATAATGTTATTTAACTATTTTGCTAATTTATTGTTTGTTTTTACTTATATTAAAAAAAAAAAGTTTAAAATATTGGCGCGAAAATAATAAAAGTTCCCAATATCGAATTCTGACTGCAAAATTTGGCATCACTGAACCCGAGTTCGAAATGTAGAATCTATCGATGTGGTAGCATCGAAAATGACGTCACGTTTTGTGTTTTCAAAAACCCGAAAAATATTTGAGTGGACATATCTCAAATCATATAAAAATATGATGAAAATTGGAAAATTTTTATTTCTTTTCAAAAATTTGCGATTGTTCCTATGGCGCTGAATATATAATATAGTTGTGACGTAGTTCCCTGGTTGGGGGGAAATCTCAGTCGGGGCCAAGGAACCTTCACAAGAAATTTGTATAGAAGGGTCGAACCTGTATTTAGGAATTCGTATAGTGGAGTGGAATGTGTCGACAGAGCTAATGGATTACCGCCCTTTGCCGCGGATTGTCATTCGTTATTCGCAACTTCGTTATTCATTTATGTATATTCCCATTATCCGAATTCCGAATCGGTAAATAAAATCGGGTCGAATTCCGAATCGGTAAATAAAATCGGATCGAATTCCGAATCGGTAAGTAAAACGGTGTCGAATTCCGAATTGGTAAGTAAAATTTGATCGAATTCCGACAGCATTGTTAGATTTGAGCAACCAGAGTTGCCAGTGTCTTCAATAATTCTACAAAGTTGTACTTAATTCGTTTTATTTCGTAAGTAAAATAGTAAATCAAACAAAATAAAGTTTATATATTCTAGGAAACGAATTTGCTATAGTTTTCTATTGGGTTTGGATGTCTTTGACCATTGGTTCTATTATTCACAATTCACAATTTTTTTAATATCTCGGCTCGCAGAGGTTGTGCAATATTAAAAGATATGGCAGGACGAAGGATATTTACCATGGAATGTTTCATTTTATTCTAACCATAAGTTGTTGAGAAAATTATAATTCTTATTACTCCAGTTTAATAGATTGTGTCAATATACACTGTATATTGGCTTACTTTGGAAAGCTTAGAGAATATTTGGTGAACATTCCGAAAAATTCTAACCAGATGTAAGCAGCTAAGAACCAGTTTCTGAGCCAGAAAACGGAACCATTAATAAAAAATACTAGATTTAAAAGCATTACGAATTCTGACTCTCAAGTTTAATGTTTTTCCTTCTAATTTATACTTTTTAAACGAATTTTAACAGTTCTCGGACTACTAAATTTTTGATTTGTAGCTATTTTGTCTTTTTTTTGGCTATTTTCCTGGCTACAAAATGAAGAGCATCAAACATGAAGAAAAAATATTGTTTTCAGCAAGATAATAATTAAAATGATATATATTTATGTATTTGAATAAGTTTTTAATAATAAAAAAGCTATTAAAGTATAAAATGTACAGAAAAAAGCTAAAAGCGCCGTAAAGAGGCGACCCTAGTTGGACAAAGCAGTGAAAATCCCAATCAGAACTGATTTGTCCAACTTGGGTCGCCTTTGCCGACTTATTGGAAAATCTGGCAACGCAGTGACAGCACTGCTTAGTTTGCGGCAACTTTCGAAATTTTACGAAAAAGAAATTTTTAAATTGCCGAAATCTAAAAGAGGAATCATTTTAAAAAGAAATAATTGCACAAAAGTATTGTATAATATAAAGTACTTATTTTTTATTTTTAAGAAAGAAAGGACAATGTTCTTACAAAGAAAAGTTATTATTAGTAATTAAACAATTAAATTGCATTCAAACGCAGATTTTTAAAAATTATATGTTTGAAGGAGATATAAATCTTAAATATTTCCCTTTTTTTATAACTACTGCCTTGTCCCTCAGCAATTCTTTCTCCTTGATTTTAGCTTCGAGAGCCTTGTTTTCAGATTTTAAAGACTGGTGGTCGTTTTCATAGCATTGTTGATATCGTCATATATGGCCATCTTTTCTTTTGCCAGAATCCAGTCATTTTCCGATCAGCAATGAAATTATCTGTAAATGTAAATGAATTAATTTCAAAAATGTATTTTTTCTTAATTACAAAAGCAGCTCGCCTGGCTTTATGAACTTAATAAACAATGAAGTATTTTATTTATTTACCTTTGGTAGGGGCAGACTGTAGATTTTCTTTATTAATGCCATATTCGAAGAAATGGAGTCTGTTTCGAATTGGTTATTTTGAAGTCGGAGGGACCTATCATGAACCTAAGAAGTTTGACCGAAATTTAGGTAGAAGAATTTGGTATCTGCTATAGAGACGATAAGTTACTTATAGAATGGACCCGGTCGTAAACTCGCCCACCAACCGACCGGATTCAGCGCCGATTTTGAAAACCGAAATAAACATGCCCAACGGAACTGGTATCGTCGATGCGATGATGGAGAACATAAACTGCAACAAAAACGAGAAATTGGTCAGTATCAGAGTTACTTCTCTCCCAGATTTAATTCTACCGTGAAAAGCGTGTATATCACCAGGTGGTCATCCAGTGGGTTACCACCGCCGACTGCTCCACGGTCAGGTCATCGCGCTGCTCAGGTCGCCTGCCAGGGACTGGCCTGTGCCCAGGGGAACAGGAAGCGACTAAAAATAAAAGAGTTAATCACTTCTAACTACTTCTTCTGCAGGTTGTTCATTCACTTCTTGGATCGCATGAAGAGGACGTAGCGCCTGTGGACCCATACGTAGGAGGCGCGATCGAAGGGGAACTTTGTGGTGAAGTTTGTGAGGAACAGGGCCCTGCACAGTGTCGGCATTCCGGAACCACAGAGCCAGGAGCCGGAAGACAGTGGCGCCGAAGACCGCTGCTAAGAAGCCGCCCCAGTAGTTGCACACCTCGATGCTGAAGACCACACCTGTGGATTGGGAACGTCTTGAATGGAAGCAAGGGAATCCTATAAATATATCTACTCACCATATATGCCTTGGAATGGTGTGACGAGTTTACTTAATAATTGTGCTAAAGTACTTGCTATATGTACGAAAGCTCCCTGGGGAAACACTGAGAGAGACAGATATACGGATGCGGGACTTGCATGCAGTGCGCTTCAGTGAAGCGACATTGAACTTCTTTTATTTGTCTCAAGGCTATTGGTGCGCCAGCCCTCGAAGGGTGTCCTCAAATCGGCGTGCACCCAGTTGTGGAGCACCTTAGTGATGCTCCAGGAGGCGTTAGCTTGCCATAGTACTTGGATCCGCCGGTGAAAGCGTTGAAGCCAAAGTTAATGGTGCGCTCCGGGTAAGTGACCATCACATTGTAGTTCTTGGTCCCTGGATTATTGTACTCGGCCAGCAGGCCCAATCTCTGGCTGGGATCGCGGTTGGCATTCAGAAGGCCGACCATTATGTGCACATCACGTAATCTGGGGGTTTTAAAGAAGAGTTAATAAATCTTGTAATCTCTGTTAACTATGATCTTGACTCACTTGTATATGTGCAGTTCCAGATGGAGAAGCTTGAGCTGCTCGGACAGTTTTAAATAGTAAGTAAAACTTACGATATAATTCTTGGTTTCGTCTTGGCAGATGAACCAAGAACAGGCCCTTGGCATTGTTTTACTTATTTTTATCAACAAAAACGAAAATTAACTGTAAACCGCGCTGGCACACTATTATCCAATTATCCAATAAATACCAAACAAACTATTATCCAATAAATACCAAAAACTAAAAGTTTTCAAGCTTAAAAAAAAAAAGCCTGAAAAATACCACGCAAAAAATTAATTAGAATTATGAAAATAATATAATTGGACTTACCATGTCATTTGTATCGTATTTCCCCATACTTATTAGATCTGTAAAGAGTAAATGCTTAAAAATATTAAAATATAAAGGTTAATTTTATTTCATTTACTTTCTTGCCATTCGGCCACCCATAATGCGATTATTCGAATTATTCCTCCGAGATGGCTGATTTCTACTTCAGCACATCCTCTCGGCACTGAGCCTTTCCACTTGAAGCCAATGCTTTCGAGTTTGGCCGTGTTTGCATGGTCGAAATTAATTATCTTAAAAGTATTCATAATTTCTAAAGCTTTCATATATTCCTCAAAAACGGCTTCATAAAATGGTTTAGCTTCTTTCGGAATTCTGTTGAGGTATTCTTTAATATTTGGCGATTTTTTGACTTTTACGTCATTAATAAATTTTTCAATTTCTGTTTCTTTAACTCCGAAATTTCGCCAGACTGTGGCAATTAAATGTGGGTAATCGGGAATCATAGGGATTTTGAATACCCGCTTAATTGTAAAATTAAGGTCGTAAATTGGTCGCATACGACCGCTACTATATTCTTTATTATTTTTAATGATTCCGCTGCATTTATAACATTTTTAATGTCGATAGCAATCTGTTGGGCGGTTAGGTTCTTTTTTCATTTAATAGTCGTGTGACGAAGTCACAATCTATCTATGTAAATATATTTAATTATAAGCTAAATATAAGCTAGATATAATCAAGGCTAAAGCGCCTGCATTGCCCCGCATCCAAAGCGGTCACACCAAAGCACAGCCGAACGACAGCGCATGCGTGGGAAAAAGGGCGCGAGCCAAGCCGCATTCCCGATTGGCCGGATCGGCTCACGCCATGAGGGCACAGCCGAAGCCAGAGCGACGGCGCATGCGCTGAAGCACCGAGAGAGCGGCAGAATAGTGCTGCCGGCACGATCGCCTGTAGGAGCGAGCAGGAAGAGAAGAGACGCCGCCTACGCTCGGCGACAAAAATTAGGTCAGGGCCAAGCCATGCAGAACCGAGCTTGGCAGTGAGTTCCCGACCAGGAAAGCGAGCAGCAGCAAAAATTCTAAGTGCCTACAAATCCGACTAAGTCCGCGATCCCGCACCACGCGGTTGAAACCCCAAAACGCATAGTCGCCGCCGCGAGTGCCACGCCTTCAACGCGCCCAGGACCTGCGACAGGACTTTGTCAGGGGCCGGGGGAAGGTGCCAGCCCTATTAAGGCCCTTCTCTTCCCCTTTCCTCGCTGTTTGCTTTGGGCCGCAGGCCATTTATATATATTAAATAACTTAATTTCGCCGCCGCCGGGCAAAGGCGCCCGCCGAATTAGGGCCCTTTTCCCGCGCCGCTTCTTCGGGGCCGCCGGCCATATATATGCTAATTAAATCCCACAGTCTAGCCGCCGCCGGCCGGATAATTATATCGTGTAAAATAAACCTATATTGTGGAAACCCTCGCCTCTCATTTGTCCCGTATTCCGCTCCGGGTTTCTGCGCCCATTCCTCGTGTCGCTGGGGAAGCATGCCGTTCGGAAATTCTTCCAGGCGTAAGGCATAGGTGGCGCATAGGTGGACCGTCCGGAAAATCTTCCGGGTCCGGGGTATAGGTGGACCGTCCGGAAATTCCTCCGGGTCCAAGGGCGCTTGCGCGTGGCGCAAGGTAGACCGTCCGGAAATCCCTCCGGGTCCAGGGGCATAGGCGGACCGACCGGAAAATCCTCCGGGTTCGCAGGGACCGCCGATCGGAAAGCCTTCCAGGCGGTTCCGAGGCTTTTCCTCTCGTTTCTCTCTCCCGTTTTCTCCCGCTTAATTCGACCCCTTTCTAAAAATATAGCTAAAACTTCGGCCGCCGTTATGTCCTGGCTGCCGCAGCAATAAATAAATTCTGTGGGGACCTCTGGAGCCGCCGGCCAGAGACGCTTCCTTACAGTCGTATAGAGAAAAAACGGCTTATCTCACCGTCCACCGAAGTTCCTATTATTGTTAGAGCTCCATATTTTTTCTCTTGAACATAAAAATGTAACTCATCGAAAACTCATCTAGTTCGTGTTTTTTATTTTATCGATTTAGCCAATTTATCACGTGGTTTCCGTCCTTAAGGTTATTGAAAATTGTTGTTCTTTTAATATTGTCCTCCCAATCCTCATCGTTCTGTAAAAAAATAGCAAAATACTAAATATAGAAAAATACTAAATCTATATATATAAAAATGCTCTGTTGGTTTATCCGAACCCTATGCAATGGAAAAGTTCTGAACTGTTAGAGCCCAAATTTTGAGACAATATAAAGTAAGGTGTCAGCAATAACATCAGACACTTTTTATATCAATATTTTACCCGTGGTCGCGAATAAAATTGATTCGAATAGTTCTGAACTGTTAGAGCCCAAATTTTGAGACAATATAAAGTAAGGTGTCAGTCACATGTCAACCACGTGGTAGACGACAATGCCTCCCAAAAAGTCGAATTTGAGTAGTCGTACTAGCAATGCAAGAAAACTGAAAAGAATGGAGTCGAATAGGACTGAGGAAGAGCGGGAAGTGGTGCGTGCGTCGGATCGACTAAGATCAAGGCAGAGGGTGAACGTGGAATCAGCAGAAAGCCGTGCAGCAAGGCTTGAGGATCAGCGATTGCGAAGTCGACAGATGCGTGCTGCAGAAACAGATTTGGTTCGCTCGCAAAGGAATGAACGCGAGAGGGTAAGGATTGCTGAAGCACGTGTACGGATAGCAGCTCATAATCATCTGCAGTACAATCGTCTCGCATTTCGATATGATCCAGCTGTTGATTATAGCTCCAGTCAGCATGTCGTGATTGGAAAAATGCGTCATGTATGCACTTACTGCCAGGCTCTAAAATTTAATGATGAAGCGAAAGGCATGTGTTGTGCTGGCGGAAAAGTCAAATTAGATCAACTTGAATCACCACCGGAGCCACTGCTGACTCTCCTTGCTGGATCGACTGCCGAATTGAAGCATTTCCTCTCGAACATCAGGAAATATAATTCTTGCTTTCAAATGACGTCCTTTGGTGCAGACATTGTGACTACCCAATTCATGCCAACTTTCAAAATCAAAGGGCAAATCTATCACATGGCTGGCACCCTGCTCCCGTTCCCGGATACCGAACATAAATTTCTTCAGATGTACTTCATCGGTGATGATAGAGATGAAATCGATGCACGTTGTGGAATACATACCGCCGTAAGGAGGCCCATCGTCTCGCAGCTACAGGCGCTCCTTCACGAACGGAACAATTTAGTGCGTTTGTTCAAAACGGCAATTGACATGATGCCCTCGGATACACACAAAATTGTCATTCATGCAGACAAAACCCCCGCTGGAGAACATGTCAGGAGATATAATGCTCCAACTATAGACGAAGTGGCAATTGTCATAGTCGGTGATCAATTCCAACCGCGAGATATTGTACTCCATCGACGAAACGCTCAACTGATGAAAGTGGCAGAAACTCACCGTTGTTACGATGCTTTGCAGTATCCACTTCTCTTCTGGGATGGTGCCGATGGATATCACTTCAATGTGAAGATGGTGGATCCAGTCAATGGTGCAGAAACCAATAAAAAGTGTAGCGCGATGAATTTTTACGCATACCGTTTAATGGTTCGGACGAACGAGGACAATCATATCTTGAAATGTCGTCAGTTGTTTCATCAATACATTGTTGATATGTATGCAAAAATTGAAACAGAACGTTTCCTGTTTCTCAGATTGAATCAGACGAAACTTCGCTCCGAAGAATATATTCATTTACGGGATGCAGTTGTAAATGATGGAAATACAGCCAACGTTGGAAAGCTAACGATTTTGCCATCTTCATACATAGGCAGTCCACGTCACATGCAGGAATATGCTCAAGATGCCATGGCCTATGTTCGTTATTACGGCCGTCCTGACTTATTCATCACCTTCACATGTAATCCAGCATGGGACGAGATAGTGAAGCTCTTATTTCCTGGACAGTCATCCGCGGATAGGCATGACATCACAGCCCGTGTTTTCAGAAGAAAGCTCAAGTCATTGATGGATTTCATTGTGAAACATGAATTATTTGGATCTGTGCGGTGCTGGATGTACTCCGTAGAGTGGCAAAAGCGAGGATTACCACATGCGCACATCCTAATTTGGCTTTATAATAAAATCACCACAGACGAAATCGATGATGTGATATGCGCTGAGATTCCACAGGCCGACGTCGACAAGGACTTGCATGCAGTTGTCATCAAGAAGATGATCCATGGACCTTGCGGTACACTAAATCCGAATTCACCATGCATGGTAGATGGAAAATGCTCTAAGCGATATCCTCGAGCATTGACCGCCAACACGGTAACAGGAGATGATGGATATCCTTTGTATAGGAGACGATCAACTGAAGATGGTGGGACTTCGGCAACTGTACACATGCGAATTGGAGATATTGAGGTAGACAATAGACATCTGCATGAGTGGCGAAAAAGGCACATTCAAATGCACAATGCCGAAAATGAATGGAATGAGAATGAAAGCAAAGTCAAACTGGTATGAGTGAGTGAGTGAATTTACGTACGACTCAGTCGCACAACAACGAAACAGATGGAAATGAATTGAATGGAATGAGAACACAGTAAATTGAGACGCTTCATTCGAATGATTCGAGTGACAACTGAAAACAATGAAAAACAAATGAAATTTGTTTTTATAGTTGTGTATGCATATATGTAATTTGGTTATATATTAAACTTATTACTAAAATAACAATATAATTAACTTAAATTCGAATGCAAAAACATTACTTTGTTTATATTTTCTGGATTGGTGGCTATTAAACAACGCTTTTCTGTAATTAAATTTCTTGCGCTAGAAAATGCGCGTTCCGAAGCCGCACTGCTTCCTGGAATGCAAAATATTTTGCAACTTACTTTATGCAAAAGTGGAAAAAATTGTTTATTCAAATTCCACCAAGCTAAAACATTAAAATCAGGGGTGTATGCAACATTTATGTTAGAATATCCTGCAATTTCTGCTTCCACCTTGGTTTGAATTGTGTCAACTTTGGGGACATCTAAATATTCGGCAAATTCATCTTCAGCTAACTCAGTTTCAACGTTGTTTAAGATGCAGCTGTCTTGAAGGAAGTGGTTCATTAAAATTTTGCAATCGTTAATGACCGTCTCTTTCTCAGTAGGTGAAAATTGAATTAGTTTATTTGTTGGGGGAAAAAGGAACAAGGCTATTTTGTGATATTTTTTCAAATTTGGATTAACTGTAGATGATAACTGGCTATTTAATTGGAATTTTAAGTCTCTAATAATATTTGTATCGTTGCAATCAAATTGGCAGGTCTTTATCAGCTTATTTAAATTTGGTAAAATAAGATGGATTGTTGGGCGCTTAGATGCTTCCAGTTTTTTGGACACATTTTCAAACGTTTCCAACAATCGAACAATAGTACCTAAATGGTTTATATTGATTTCTTCCACTCTAGATGTCTGATTTTTTTCCTTCAAGACAGCTGTCAACTCAATCTAGTTGGTTTCAACTGACTCAAGTAGGTAAAACACGGTATTCCACCGAGTCGGACAAAAGCTCTTCAAGGATACTCCAAGTGTTGAATTCATTCCGCTTTTTTTGAAGTATTTTACCAACTTGCTGCAATTTGAAACAAGGCTTTGCATTTCAGGAATAGCATGAATGGCCTTTTCAACAGCGTTATTTAACAAATGGTTGACGCAATAAATATTCTCAGCGTCCGAAAAGGCTTTCATCATATTGAACCCACGATCAGTCACAATGACAGGTTTATCAATTTCGAGGTCACATCCAAAATCCTTCAAAATAGCCTCAATTTTTGTTCGGATATTGACACCTTGATAAAAAAAATAATGAATTATACTTATACACACAAAGATGGAGTTAACAAACCTGTGCTGGGCAAGCCCTTCATTGACTTCATGGCCATAAGGCGATCGACCAGAACTCCCTCTTTAATGTAATGGACGGTACATGACAAATAAGATGCCTTCAAATAGTCATCTGTCCATATGTCACTTGTAATGGCATATCCAAAGGCTTTGTATGTTTGTATTTCTGATTTTATGGGGCCAAAGTGGGACGAATATATTGTTGAAATATTTCGGGATAAGGTTGTCGGATGTGGTAACAGCTTATTGACGTCGACATTTCCACCATATTAAAAATGAAGCAAACTTTTTGATGCCCGAGTCATCAATAATTTTAAGGGGACGGCAATTCTTGACAACCCATTCTGTTACAACAGATATGCCCTCCTCTTTTGTTTCCTGATTAACTTCTATTGGAGCACCTTGACGAAATTTGCTTGCATTATTTAAATAACATTTGTGCTTGACCAGGTTTGATGTGCTGCCTGTAAATTTTAAAACGGTATAGCACGTCTTACAAGCTACAAGGTTGACGAGTTCTTCTCCATCATCGTTTTTAATTTTGGAGAAAAATTGCCAAACTTCGCTTCGGCCTCTCTTTTCAATTAGGCTGTACATGCCACTAGTCAGCTTCTCTTTAATGTCCACTGTGCCTTTTACAACCTATATATTGCAAACAAACTGAATTAAGTCTGAAAAAAATTACACAATAAACACTTATGGACAGGTCACAAATACACAGGTATTAATCTAAGCACGATCAAAACAAATAAGAGAATTTTTATAAATATATATACATTAAAACAACAATAGTAAATTAAAACAAAACGTTACACAAATACATACAGATTTGTCGGCTTCTTTTGAAAATAATGCGTCCATTATTGCGTCTTTGAAGTGCAGCTGTCAAGAATAAGCAAAGGAATGGACCGAATTCGCACGCAACAACTCGAATCATTCGAATGTTCTAGGCATTTCCAAATGTTTCATTTCATTTTACGCTTCATTTATTTACGTTCATTTCGTTGCAGGTAGTAAGTTATAAGTGGAATGAGAACCTCCCACTCACACAATGTCGTTTCATTTCGTGCGTTTCACTCATTCAATTCAATTCCATTCTATTCTATTCTATGTGACGTATGTATGTTATGAGTGAAATCATGCAGATGTCTAGTAGACAATCGTTCCATATTCGCCTCTGTTGTCAAAAACCTTCAAAGCGCATATCAACGTCGAGTATTGCAATTCCGTGAAATCGATTAAATACATCTGCAAGTACGTGAATAAGCGATATGGCAGTTTTTGGTGTTCAAGCAAAAAATGATGACAGGAATGCAGTACGAGTTGTCGATGAAATTTCACAATACCAGGCTGGAAGATACATAAGCAGCAATGAGGCTGCATGGCGAATTTTTTCATTTCTCATGCATGAACGCAGTCCAGCTGTCGTTCACTTATCAATCCATTTAGAGAATGGCCAACGTGTCTATTTCACAGACGCAAATGTGCAAGAACGAGCCCTCAATCCACGTCCTACAACTTTGACTGCTTCTTCACCTTATGCCAGGAAGACGCTTTCGCCAGAACACTTATGTATTCAGAAGTGCCCGCTTATTACACGTGGAATGTAACAAAAAAAGTATTCGTACGACGCAAACGAGGGGAGCCCGTCGAAGGACAACCTGGTATTTTCAAAGAACATACAATTGGTAGACTCTATACAGTGCATCCTAATCAAGATGAATGTTTCTTCCTTCGCATTTTGTTGGTAAATGTGGCTGGTCCGAGGTCTTTCCAAGATTTGAAAGTTGTTAACGGCGTCACACATGCCACTTTCCGCGCTGCATGCCAAGCCCTTAATTTACTGGAGAACGACCAACAGTGGGATGTCTGCATTAATGATGCGTGCAATACTGCTCATCCAAATCAAATTCGCGCACTGTTTGCAATTATATTGACTACTTGCTTCTAGTCATCTCCAACAGAGATATGGAACAAATATCGTTCACATATGGCTGATGATATTTTGCACAGAGTACGCCTAGAAAATTCCGACATGACCATGGAATTGACAGAAGGTATTTACAACGAAGCATTAATAAACATTGAAGACAAGTGCTTAGCCATTGCAAATAAAGTGCTAAGTCAATTGGGAATGCCAGAACCCACCCGAACTGCGGCTGCTTCATTTGATGTGGATTTGCGCCGTGAGCAGAATTACAGCAGCGGTGATCTTCATTCATACGTCAAATCAAACATTAGGAAATTAACGCACGAGCAGGAAGACGTCTACAATCAAGTTCTGCAAAGGATCAATAGCGGAGATGGGGGTATCTTTTTCTTAGATGCTCCAGGAGGAACTGGAAAAACATTCCTCATTAGATTGATTCTGGCCACGGTACGTGCAAAAAACGACATAGCTTTGGCTCTTGCTTCATCTGGAATAGCTGCGACATTATTACCCGGTGGAAGGACTGCTCATTCAGCGCTGAAGTTGCCCTTGAACATGCAAATGATCGACAGTCCCACATGCAATATTTCCAGAGCATCAGGTATGGGAAAAGTATTACAGACATGTAAACTCATTGTGTGGGATGAATGCACGATGGCACACAAAAAATCACTGGAGGCTCTTGATCGAACATTGCGGGATTTGCGTAGGAACGTTCAACCATTCGGGAATGCATTGATATTGCTTGCAGGAGATTTCAGACAAACGTTGCTGTAATTTCTAGATCGACACCAGCGGATGAAATAAATGCTTGCCTCAAATATTCAACATTGTGGCGATATGTTCGCCAATTGCAGTTGACGACCAATATGCGTGTCCAGTTGCAGAACGATGAATCAGCCGAGGAATTCTCACGACAATTACTGGCCATCGAGAACGGAAAGATCCCAGTCAACGAGATTTCAAGAAAAATTTCATTACCAAACACTTTTTGTAAATTAGTAACGTCAAAAGAAGAACTAATTCAAAAAGTATTTCCAAATATTCGAAGTAATTATAAAAATCATGATTGGCTCAGTGAACGAGCTATCCTGGCCGTTCATCAACTTAATTATGTAATTCAATCTAGCATAGAAACTGAGGAAGTTACATATAAGTCAATAGACACTGTTGTGGAAACGGATGAAGCGGTAAATTACCCAACAGAATTTTTGAATTCGCTTGATCTGCCTGGAATGCCACCACAACTACTGAAACTAAAAATAGGTGTGCCAATTATCATGCTGCGGAATATTAATCAGCCAAAACTTTGCAACGGTACGCGACTTGCAGTCAAGAAGATGATGAACAACGTGGTGGAAGCAACAATATTGATGGGGCCTTTCAAAGGTGAAGATGTCCTTATTCGTAGGATTCCCATGATTCCGACGGATACACCCTTTTCATTTAAAAGATTGCAGTTTCCCATTCGATTGGCATTTGCAATCACCATCAATAAAGCTCAAGGTCAATCTTTGGAATTGTGCGGTTTAGATTTAGATGCGGATTGCTTTTCACACGGGCAATTATATGTTGCGTGTTCCCGTGTTGGTAAACCTGATAGCCTGTACATTTACGCTAAGAATGGAGAAACCAAAAATATTGTATATCCACAGGTTTTACAAAATTAAAAGTATGTTTTGTTGTCTTTCTAATTCGATATGCCTACAACCTCATTATGCCACAGCGAAGCGTGGCAGGGTACAGCTAGTACTATACTAAATATGGAAATTTTTGCCACGGATTTTAGCCGTTCTAAAGCACGTCTACACTTAAATTAGTAATCAACTGCCAAGCTTCGAAATGTCGACATTTAAAAGATTTGTATGTAGTTAAGAACGCTAAAAGATCGCGGCACAAGAAATACAAGAAGGAGCAGAAGGAGCACCTGGAGTCGAAGGTGGACTTGCTGGAGGAGCAGGAGCTTGAGGGCTTGGTTTACAGGCATCGCCTAAGACATGGACAATGCCCTCAATGCTTTAAAAAGTGTGGGCACGAAAACTGTTGCAGAAGCATTGAGTCGGCACAATTGCAGCAGATTGTTTTTAAAAAGTGTTAAGTGGCTAAAGGAAAATAGCCACAAAGAAATTATTGGAAAAACAATTGATTACAAAATAATCGTTAAAACAAACCCGCAACCAACTCTTATTTGGAAGCGGGTAAAATTATCCGAAAACGATTTGTGCCAAATCATACTCCCCCCAAAAAAGGCTTACTGCCTCTCCCCCCCTTTGTAAATGAGGACTTATGTTTATGGTTTTAATTTAAATTTAATTTTCAAAGTTTTATTTTAATTTTAATTTTAATTTGTTTTATTATTTTTAATTTTATTATTATTATTAAGTACTTAATAAATATATTTTTAATGTTTTAATTAATTGTGTTTTAAGTGAATGAGGCATTTAGGCAATTTTTAACATATTTTCATAAAATTTCAGATATGGCCATTTTGTAATTTTTTAGAATTTCGGTTTTAATTTGATCAAAATCGGACCACTATATCATATAGCTGCCATAGGAATATATATAAAAAGTTAGATTTCTTGTTTTTCCTTTATCTATATATGGGGCGTTCCACGCAAAATTTGCCACCAAAATTTTTTTCCTTATATTTTTTTTTTTCGGTTTATTACTTGAAAATATTTGATACGTATTTTTTTATTTCAATCTGATACTTGGAATTTTCGAGAAATAATTTTCTAAAGTTTCCCGTTTTTAAAAAAGATACTTTTTTCAACCGCATATACTGAGAAAACTAATGAAGATACAACAATTTGTCCAAGACATGAAACGTGCGCCCTTTCCTTAGCTTTCCAATAAGTTAAACTAAAAAAACTAACTAAAAAAAAAAAATTTTAATGAAAAAAAATTAAAATTTAACAAAAAATTAAAAAAAAATTTTAATTTGGACCTAATTTTTTTTAATTTTTTATTTTTAAAAGGTAGCCTTAAGGATTGTTTAAATCCTGCGAAAATTTCAGAGTGGAGAAATGAATACTTTGGGAGTAGTGAATTTTTGAATCACCGCTCGCGTGGTCGAAGCGTACTGCGAGCGCGAAATTGCGCATTTTTTCCTATCATTTCCCATCAATTTTAACTGATTTCGTATCTTTTTAAGAAGATGCCATACGCAACGCCCAAACGCTACTTTTGGATTGGACAAACCGCTGATGCGACCCTCTGGTGTGCCCGCTGCACCGTTTGCAATGCCAGAAGATGCCCGACCCGTCGTACAGTAGGCGTCCTCCTCGTGATGTTTTATTAACCAATTGGCCAGAGTGCATCGCTCTACCCAACCAATCTGCCGAAACCGTGGCGCGAGCTCTCGTCCAAGAGGTGTTCTGTCGCTATGGCGTCCCGTTAATCCTCCACTCGGATCAGGGACGTAGTTTTGAGTCAGAAGTACTCAGAGCTTGCCTGCGCATACTGGACGTGGAAAAGACGCGTACAACACCTTTGCATCCTCAATCAGACGGGATGGTTGAGAGATTCAACCGAACGCTCTTGGACTATTTGGCGAAATTCGTTGCCGCAGATCAACGCGACTGGGATCAACTGCTACCATTAGCTCTGTGGGCCTATCGATCTGCCCAGAACAACTGCCTACTTTTGTGCCTCAAAAGCTTTCCAGATATGTGTTCACTCCAGGTCAGTATGACATCAAGTGTTAACCCCAAGTATTTTGCTACTGTCTTCTGTGGGATAACAGCTCCATTAATATAGACCGAAGGGGAGATGCCTGGTCTTAGCGTGAATGTTACGTGTGTTGATTTCTCAGCGTTTATGATAATGTTCCACCTTTGTAGCCACGTCTGTAAGTTGTCCAGATTTTGTTGGAGTCCCTGAGCTGCCATTGCAATTGTGTCAGCTGAGACCAGGAATGCAGTGTCGTCAGCATATGTGCATATAACGTGGGACAAAGACAAAACAGGCTGGCATAATGAGTTTTTTTACCAATAAATAATTAAGAGCATGATGAGAAATAAATCGCAGCACTAAATGTATAATTATTTTTTCATTGTGTGTGTTTATTAAGGTGCTATTATTTTAAGTCTTTGAGGACAGAGCAAAAAAAGAAACGCACAAGAAACTCATTCTCTCATTGTGCAAAGCACGCATACACTCAAAGTGAATTCCTAATTGTCTCTCTTTTATTGTGCAAAGCACGCATACACTCAAAGTGAATTCCTAATTGTCTCTCGCGTCGCGTTGCGTCGCGTGGTTTGCTCACAATTCATTTCATAATGGATTTTCTTATGGTAAGGAATGCGTCCTCTAGGGACTTTGAAAATGCGATGGGATTTTTTAAAGGAAAAGAAGTATCTTCAATTATTTCACCGCCATCAATAAACACTAATCCAGAAATAAATAATCCAACACCATCAATTAACCAACGCATTGACACTAATCCACCTTCATCAAAAAACACTAATCCAAAATATAAATAATCCAACACCATCAATTAACATTAACACTAATCCAGAAATAAATAATCCAACACTATGTCGGAGAATGGAATATTCTTGATCGGAGAACTTATAAGTTCTTAGTATTTGAATTTGCTCGTCGGAGAACTTCTAATTTCTTAGTATTTGAATTTGCTCGTCTCTCTGTTCCTTCGTTTCGAGGAACCATTGGAGCAAGGCGACGGTGGCGCGTCGCCCGTGTAGCGGTGCAAGAATTACAAATGCGGCGCGACATCGTCGTCGAGTGCGGTTCATGGAATCTTATAAAAAGAGGTAGTAGTTAGAGGACGATCAGTTAGTCTTGGTCGGTCGTCACTGCTGTGAAGAACGAAACGCGCTGTGCTCTAATGGAACCCGAACATATTTACACACAAATTTACAGTTTGTGACGGTCCTACGTTGCCTCGGGTGGCTCAGGACGGCCAGGATTCGTACAGTAAATTTATTTGGTTCCGACCCGATTTCCCACGTGAGGCAGGGCCGAAGTAGGGTGCACATACTCCGAGAGGAGACCGGCGGCGAAGCAGAGAGCGGGAGGACCAACGGCAAGGCTGTGAGCCGGGAGCGACGGATGAAACGCCAAAAAGGATAATACAGGAAGATTCGCGACATACCGTTTCTTGTCGAACCGCATCCATGCGCTAATGGCACAAATCGATACCACGTCGACTGACCTGATCCCTAAAAAAAATTACTTCGCTCTTGGCTGTCAGATGCGAGCTACGTACTAGGCTTACCACACACTTTATATAGGGCTTGGCGGGGCTTAGTGTGCCCGCCGTCGGTGTGGAATTTGCCCGATTTAAGTGTGGCCCGCTTGTTCGGCCCAGTGTGACCATTTGCGAGTGTTAGATGGCGCGTGCGTAATTATTTGAATTTGTATTTTCTTATCCCTCCCCGATGTATCCCTAATTAATATTATTATTATTATTATTTATTTTAATGTCATCTTTCTCCAGCCACCGGTTTTGTTTCCTTATCAGCTTGTGGGTTAGCTTTTCTCGGATTTTCTCCACCGTAGATTTGGAAATGTCGGCCCTCACCGCCACAGACCACCCAAAAGCGTTTTTCTCATCCGTTTGTAGCTTCAAGATATACCTATCTTGTTTCGCACTGAGTCGTTATTATAAAAATCAGCACACTTTCCCGTAAGCAATTGAAAGACATTTGTTTTCTGGTCTGTTCCGAGCTTTAGTCGATCAGCATGCACATGTTTCAAATGATCTATGAGTTTTGTGGAGTTTCCTGCTGTTTTAATTGATTTCCCGCATTAATTGAATATACCAAACGTATTTTCTGCCGATAAGTAAACAAATAAGCATACGAGCACGTCCACGTATGCATATGTACATGCATATACATATACACATTAGGGCGGGTCGATTTAAAAATCGCATATGCGTCAAGGAAATTCGAGTTATGGGGATTAAAATACGCAACTTTGCCCAAAGAACCATACCTCTAAAATGAATTCTGATGTTCCCCTTTTTGATGCGAAGAAAAATCTCTTTTTATCCGTAGGGAACTTCCGTTTTTACCCATTTAGAGAGCCCTAATCGAGTCCAAATGTATGACCGACCCCCACTAATTTTCGATGGCCGATCCAGTCTTGCTAGTGGCATACCCCCTAGACCTCCCCCACGATTTTTTTGCCTTCATACAAATCGACCCGCCCTAATACACATGTACATATGTACGTGCAAACGTACTTATTCGGAAGTTAAAAACTTACTTTTCAGATATTTATCCATGTCTTCCACGACGCCAGTCAAAACCGCCAAGATGGGCCTCGCCGAAGAACTATTATTTTGCTCACTAAAAAAACTCCCAAGCATTCCTTACATTTTCTGAGGTGTGCTCGACTCCGAAGCCTTTCGTTTCTCGGCGGGTCTCTTTTGGTCCTTTAAAATCATAACAACAAGAAAGGAAGCTAACTTCGGCAAGCCGAAGTTTAAATACCCTTGCAGTAAGTATTCAAAATTTAATTTATATTTAAGGATTTATATTAAGGATTATAAAAGTTGAGCAAAACATGTTCACAGTGAAAAGTGTTGCGCAACAACTAAATGTTGCTAGGAATAAAGCTTTCAAAACAAATTAATTGATATACATATACCAATGGCAGCTATATGATGTAGTAGTCCGATTTTGATAACATTAAAATAAGTTTTGTGTTTTTAGTTTTTTTTACAAACCATTCGATATTGGCTGGCAGGTCAGCCATGTTGCCAGATGAAATCACGCATGTATTTGATTAGCAAATATTTTATTTAAATTATTGTAAAATGGTAGGTTTTATGTTATATTGTTCTTTAAATAATGTTATTTAACTATTTTGCTAATTTATTGTTTGTTTTTACTTATATTAAAAAAAAAAAGTTTAAAATATTGGCGCGAAAATAATAAAAGTTCCCAATATCGAATTCTGACTGCAAAATTTGGCATCACTGAACCCGAGTTCGAAATGTAGAATCTATCGATGTGGTAGCATCGAAAATGACGTCACGTTTTGTGTTTTCAAAAACCCGAAAAATATTTGAGTGGACATATCTCAAATCATATAAAAATATGATGAAAATTGGAAAATTTTTATTTCTTTTCAAAAATTTGCGATTGTTCCTATGGCGCTAAATATATAATATAGTTGTGACGTAGTTCCCTGGTTGGGGGAAATCTCAGTCGGGGCCAAGGAACCTTCACAAGAAATTTGTATAGAAGGGTCGAACCTGTATTTAGGAATTCGTATAGTGGAGTGGAATGTGTCGACAGAGCTAATGGATTACCGCCCTTTGCCGCGGATTGTCATTCGTTATTCGCAACTTCGTTATTCATTTATGTATATTCCCATTATCCGAATTCCGAATCGGTAAATAAAATCGGGTCGAATTCCGAATCGGTAAATAAAATCGGATCGAATTCCGAATCGGTAAGTAAAACGGTGTCGAATTCCGAATTGGTAAGTAAAATTTGATCGAATTCCGACAGCATTGTTAGATTTGAGCAACCAGAGTTGCCAGTGTCTTCAATAATTCTACAAAGTTGTACTTAATTCGTTTTATTTCGTAAGTAAAATAGTAAATCAAACAAAATAAAGTTTATATATTCTAGGAAACGAATTTGCTATAGTTTTCTATTGGGTTTGGATGTCTTTGACCATTGGTTCTATTATTCACAATTCACAATTTTTTTAATATCTCGGCTCGCAGAGGTTGTGCAATATTAAAAGATATGGCAGGACGAAGGATATTTACCATGGAATGTTTCATTTTATTCTAACCATAAGTTTTTGAGAAAATTATAATTCTTATTACTTCAGTTTAATAGATTGTGTCAATATACACTGTATATTGGCTTACTTTGGAAAGCTTAGAGAATATTTGGTGAACATTCCGAAAAATTCTAACCAGATGTAAGCAGCTAAGAACCAGTTTCTGAGCCAGAAAACGGAACCATTAATAAAAAATACTAGATTTAAAAGCATTACGAATTCTGACTCTCAAGTTTAATGTTTTTCCTTCTAATTTATACTTTTTAAACGAATTTTAACAGTTCTCGGACTACTAAATTTTTGATTTGTAGCTATTTTGTCTTTTTTTTGGCTATTTTCCTGGCTACAAAATGAAGAGCATCAAACATGAAGAAAAAATATTGTTTTCAGCAAGATAATAATTAAAATTATATATATTTATGTATTTGAATAAGTTTTTAATAATAAAAAAGCTATTAAAGTATAAAATGTACAGAAAAAAGCTAAAAGCGCCGTAAAGAGGCGACCCTAGTTGGACAAAGCAGTGAAAATCCCAATCAGAACTGATTTGTCCAACTTGGGTCGCCTTTGCCGACTTATTGGAAAATCTGGCAACGCAGTGACAGCACTGCTTAGTTTGCGGCAACTTTCGAAATTTTACGAAAAAGAAATTTTTAAATTGCCGAAATCTAAAAGAGGAATCATTTTAAAAAGAAATAATTGCACAAAAGTATTGTATAATATAAAGTACTTATTTTTTATTTTTAAGAAAGAAAGGACAATGTTCTTACAAAGAAAAGTTATTATTAGTAATTAAACAATTAAATTGCATTCAAACGCAGATTTTTAAAAATTATATGTTTGAAGGAGATATAAATCTTAAATATTTCCCTTTTTTATAACTACTGCCTTGTCCCTCAGCAATTCTTTCTCCTTGATTTTAGCTTCGAGAGCCTTGTTTTCAGATTTTAAAGACTGGTGGTCGTTTTCATAGCATTGTTGATATCGTCATATATGGCCATCTTTTCTTTTGCCAGAATCCAGTCATTTTCCGATCAGCAATGAAATTATCTGTAAATGTAAATGAATTAATTTCAAAAATGTATTTTTTCTTAATTACAAAAGCAGCTCGCCTGGCTTTATGAACTTAATAAACAATGAAGTATTTTATTTATTTACCTTTGGTAGGGGCAGACTGTAGATTTTCTTTATTAATGCCATATTCGAAGAAATGGAGTCTGTTTCGAATTGGTTATTTTGAAGTCGGAGGGACCTATCATGAACCTAAGAAGTTTGACCGAAATTTAGGTAGAAGAATTTGGTATCTGCTAATAGAGACGATAAGTTACTTATAGAATGGACCCGGTCGTAAACTCGCCCACCAACCGACCGGATTCAGCGCCGATTTTGAAAACCGAAATAAACATGCCCAACGGAACTGGTATCGTCGATGCGATGATGGAGAACATAAACTGCAACAAAAACGAGAAATTGGTCAGTATCAGAGTTACTTCTCTCCCAGATTTAATTCTACCGTGAAAAGCGTGTATATCACCAGGTGGTCATCCAGTGGGTTACCACCGCCGACTGCTCCACGGTCAGGTCATCGCGCTGCTCAGGTCGCCTGCCAGGGACTGGCCTGTGCCCAGGGGAACAGGAAGCGACTAAAAATAAAAGAGTTAAATCAACGAATCTCTGAAATCACCAGGACCACTTACTTCTTCTGCAGGTTGTTCATTCACTTCTTGGATCGCATGAAGAGGACGTAGCGCCTGTGGACCCATACGTAGGAGGCGCGATCGAAGGGGAACTTTGTGGTGAAGTTTGTGAGGAACAGGGCCCTGCACAGTGTCGGCATTCCGGAACCACAGAGCCAGGAGCCGGAAGACAGTGGCGCCGAAGACCGCTGCTAAGAAGCCGCCCCAGTAGTTGCACACCTCGATGCTGAAGACCACACCTGTGGATTGGGAACGTCTTGAATGGAAGCAAGGGAATCCTATAAATATATCTACTCACCATATATGCCTTGGAATGGTGTGACGAGTTTACTTAATAATTGTGCTAAAGTACTTGCTATATGTACGAAAGCTCCCTGGGGAAACACTGAGAGAGACAGATATACGGATGCGGGACTTGCATGCAGTGCGCTTCAGTGAAGCGACATTGAACTTCTTTTATTTGTCTCAAGGCTATTGGTGCGCCAGCCCTCGAAGGGTGTCCTCAGATCGGCGAGCACCTCAGTGATGCTCCAGGAGGCGTTAGCTTGCCATAGTACTTGGATCCGCCGGTGAAAGCGTTGAAACCAAAGTTAATGGTGCGCTCCGGGTAAGTGACCATCACATTGTAGTTCTTGGTCCCTGGATTATTGTACTCGGCCAGCAGGCCCAATCTCTGGCTGGGATCGCGGTTGGCATTCAGAAGGCCGACCATTATGTGCACATCACGTAATCTGGGGGTTTTAAAGAAGAGTTAATAAATCTTGTAATCTCTGTTAACTATGATCTTGACTCACTTGTATATGTGCAGTTCCAGATGGAGAAGCTTGAGCTGCTCGGACAGTTTTAAATAGTAAGTAAAACTTACGATATAATTCTTGGTTTCGTCTTGGCAGATGAACCAAGAACAGGCCCTTGGCATTGTTTTACTTATTTTTATCAACAAAAACGAAAATTAACTGTAAACCGCGCTGGCACACTATTATCCAATTATCCAATAAATACCAAACAAACTTTTATCCAATAAATACCAAAAACTAAAAAGTTTTCAAGCTTAAAAAAAAAAAGCCTGAAAAATACCACGCAAAAAATTAATTAGAATTATGAAAATAATATAATTGGACTTACCATGTCATTTGTATCTTATTTCCCCATACTTATTAGATCTGTAAAGAGTAAATGCTTAAAAATATTAAAATATAAAGGTTAATTTTATTTCATTTACTTTCTTGCCATTCGGCCACCCATAATGCGATTATTCGAATTATTCCTCCGAGATGGCTGATTTCTACTTCAGCACATCCTTTCGGCACTGAGCCTTTCCACTTAAAGCCAATGCTTTCGAGTTTGGCCGTGTTTGCATGGTCGAAATTAATTATCTTAAAAGTATTCATAATTTCTAAAGCTTTCATATATTCCTCAAAAACGGCTTCATAAAATGGTTTGGCTTCTTTCGGAATTCTGTTGAGGTATTCTCTAATATTTGGCCAATTTTTTACTTTTACGTCATTAATAAATTTTTCAATTTCTGTTTCTTTAACTCCGAAATTTCGCCAGACTGTGGCAATTAAATGTGGGTAATCGGGAATCATAGGGATTTTGAATACCCGCTTAATTGTAAAATTAACTTTGTTTTGGTCGCATACGACCGCTACTATATTCTTTATTATTTTTAATGATTCCGCTGCATTTATAACATTTTTAATGTCGATAGGAATCTGTTGGGCGGTTAGGTTCTTTTTTCATTTAATAGTCGTGTGACGAAGTCACAATCTATCTATGTAAATATATTTAATTATAAGCTAAATATAAGCTAGATATAATCAAGGCTAAAGCGCCTGCATTGCCCCGCATCCAAAGCGGTCACACCAAAGCACAGCCGAACGACAGCGCATGCGTGGGAAAAAGGGCGCGAGCCAAGCCGCATTCCCGATTGGCCGGATCGGCTCACGCCATGAGGGCACAGCCGAAGCCAGAGCGACGGCGCATGCGCTGAAGCACCGAGAGAGCGGCAGAATAGTGCTGCCGGCACGATCGCCTGTAGGAGCGAGCAGGAAGAGAAGAGACGCCGCCTACGCTCGGCGACAAAAATTAGGTCAGGGCCAAGCCATGCAGAACCGAGCTTGGCAGTGAGTTCCCGACCAGGAAAGCGAGCAGCAGCAAAAATTCTAAGTGCCTACAAATCCGACTAAGTCCGCGATCCCGCACCACGCGGTTGAAACCCCAAAACGGCCATATATATACATATATATGCTAATTAAATCCCACAGTCTAGCCGCCGCCGGCCGGATAATTATATCGTGTAAAATATACCTATATTGTAGAAACCCTCGCCTCTCATTTGTCTCGTATTCCGCTCCGGGTTTCTGCGCCCATTCTTCGTGTCGCTGCCGTTCGGAAATTCTTCCAGGCGTAAGGCATAGGTGGACCGTCCGGAAAATCCTCCGGGTCCAGGGGCGCCCGCCGTTCGGAAATTCTTCCCGGCGTGGCGCATAGGTGGACCGTCCGCAAAATCTTCCGGGTCCGGGGCATAAGTGGACCGTCCGGAAATTCCTCCGGGTCCAAGGGCGCTCGCCGCTCGGAAAGTCTTCTAGGCGTGGCGCAAGGTAGACCGTCCGGAAATCCCTCCGGGTCCAGAGGCATAGGCGGACCGACCGGAAAATCCTCCGGGTTCGCAGGGACCGCCGATCGGAAAGCCTTCCAGGCGGTTCCGAGGCTTTTCCTCTCGTTTCTCTCTCCCGTTTTCTCCCGCTTAAGGGGTCGACCCTTCTTAAAAATATAGCTAAAACTTCGGCCGCCGTTATGTCCTGGCTGCCGCAGCAATAAATAAATTCTGTGGGGACCTCTGGAGCCGCTGGGGTTTACCCCGGCCAGAGACGCTTCCTTACAGTCGTATAGAGAAAAAACGGCTTATCTCACCGTCCACCGAAGTTCCTATTATTGTTAGAGCTCCATATTTTTTCTCTTGAACATAAAAATCAGAGCTCGCAAATAACAGTTGACCGTTTCTTGCAGTCACCAAATAACTGTTTTTTCCGTACCAAATGCTCAAAAATGTAGGGAAGAGCCGTTCACCAGTGTGCCTTGAACGAACGGTCTTTGCTCAACCAAACACCAATTTCGTGTTTCTGTTTTGCTCTGCTCATTTGCTCACAGAGCAAAGAAAAACCAAGTCTTTTGCATTTGTTTTCTCGATTTGGTGCGTTTGGAGTGTTTTCATTTTTGTGTCAAAAATGGGTCGCGAGCATAACAAAAAAGTGCACTTTTTTTTTAAATTTGATGCAGAAGACAAAAAGTCTAAGTGCACTGTTTGCGGTGTGAAGTTAGCAGGCTCTCACGCAACAAATTTAAGACGGCATTTAATGGCAAAACATGCGGAAGTTTTTAACCCTCTCAGCCCATTTGTTGCCTATAGGCAACATTTTACAAATAAGCCTCAGTTACCTGGAATATACATTTTTTTGCTTCGCGCTTTTTTTCAACATATTCCTTAATGTTTTCTGCAACCAAAATAACTAATAAGTTACTTGTAAGATGCGCACGTGTTTATTTAACATACGTTTTTAGTGCAGTTGTTTGAACATTTTTTTTTCGCGGGAAAAGTGTTGGTGAGAAAAACAAAAATTAAAAGAAAATATTTGTTGTATTGCAAAACTAGGTGGAAAATATAAATACTTAAAGGTAAGTAAATGATTTACCAAAAAAAATTTTTCTAAAAGTGAACAGTTTGTCTATAAGAATTTTGTAAAGTTGATGTTGCCTATAGGCAACAATGGGCCATTGTGTGAAAATTTGTCAATTTACACTTTTTTTTTCTTTTGTAAATTTGCATTTAAATGTTATTTTTAATGAGTAAAAATGTTCGGTAGATCCCTAGTATTATTATAAAAATATATTTTTCAGGTCAGCACGGTCTGAAGCAATATATGCCGAACAAGCCTAACAAGTGGGGACTCAAAATGTTTACTAGAGCTGATGTATCTGGAATCATATATTATTTTCAAGCTCGCACAACAGAGAATATGTTCCACAACCTACAAAGACCATGCGATTGGACAATTTAAGCCACTGGGTAGAATGGGGAGCAAAAGGCATATGCCTTACTGGGTTTCCACGGTCTAAATGCAGCAAATGCAAAGTTAATTTATGCTGCAACCCACAAATAAACTGCTTTGTAAATTACCATACTTGATAATATAAAAAATAAAGTATAAAGCATAATAATATGAATAAATAAATTAGTTAAACAAAAATTTAATGCATTTTGATTTTTGCCATAACTGCCCATTGTTGCCTATAGGCAACATCCTGTAACTATTGAACCAGGACACCAAGGACTTTGAAATTTTCGTCAGTTCATATTTGAATAACGGCAAATACATATCCGTTGGAAAAAAAATTTTATCCCGGCTAATTTTAATTGTGGGCTGAGAGGGTTAATGAAATCGAGATTGACGACGACGAAATTCAACAACATATGAAAAAAAGAAAAATTTCATATGAAACCAGCGAAGAATCAATCGTCTCTTCGATGAAACGCTTGGATTCAAAACCCGTTAGCGCCACCTAGATTTCAGGGAAAGAGTTTCAAGAAAAGGCGTGGGGACTGCAAAGCGCCACCTAGCGGCAGAAGCGGGAATAGGTCAGAGCGGATACGAAAAGGTTAAGAGAAATTAACCGGGTCTTTCCCGCCTTTCACCCGAAGGCTTTTAGACTTCGGCTGAGCGATCGAGGTTGGCCGCTTGCTTAGGAGCGCGGCGTTCGGCATATTCAATCTCGGCGTCCCCACTAGCGGATCGTTAAGAAGTGGAGTGAAGTCATATGGCCATCATATAGTGTTCAGTGCAAATCGAGGAAATCGAGGTGAGAAAGATGAGGGTTTTAAAAGAAAGCCAAAGATGTTAATGGAATTATTTGGCAGAAATACGGCCCAAAAACAAAATTTGCCTTTCCCTGGCGGCGACACAAGCGGCGGCGACATAAGGCGTCTCCAAGCGCAGAGGGAAACGAAGGAGGGGAAACATTAAGAAAACGAACTCCAAGCAGATCATCAGAAGCGCAGCATCACCGCAGCCCAGCGTCAGCGAAAAGAGGAACGGAGAACCTCGCCCCCCTTGCCACGGGCTTGGTGAAATAAATTTCGGCAATAGCTAGCATGGGGTTAGGTATTCGCTAGTCCGTTTTGGGTACATTATTCCCGCTTCATCTGGAGGTTTCCGTCTCTCCCTTTTGGACACATAGTTCCCGCTACATCTGGAATTTTCCGTTTGTCCCTTTGTCGGATATATATATCTCCCGCTACCTTCCGCGCCTCCGTCTCCAGCCAAGCAGTTGTTGTTGCTCCTTTTCCTTTCTTGGCGGGTCAAAATGATGCCGCAAGTCAATGGCTAAGCCCGGGAAAATCCAACATTTCCTCCACTGCCCAGAGACATAGGTGCATTTACGACCGAGGACAAGGCTAGGAATCAAGCAGAGCACCTTGTCGGTTATTTTATACATTTTAATTTAATTTAATTTTTGTTTAGTGTTAAGTTTTGTGCGGCGTCGAGCGAAAAGTGAGATTAGAGTGAGAAATCAAAAGCATGAGCCAAGGCATATTGCCGAATGATTGAGGGAAAATATTTAGATGCAGATAGTGGGAAGATTTTCGGGTGATAAATTCAAATAAACATTTTGTTTCCGCAGCCAACCACCACCAACAACATCTACGCAGGAAAGCGCTTTCTTCGCGGGAAAATTTGGAATGAGTGAGTGTTAAGAGTACTGAATAAATACATGGAAAACCCAGCCGATAATTACGGCCTATCTATTATACGAATTTGTCAACCGCGGGTCTAGTTTTCTCCCACAAGCTAATTTAAATGAATTTAAATTCGATATTGAAGCCCAATCAGCATATTTCGCTTTTTATATATATGTTTTGTTTAGCTCCACTTTAATTAATCTATTTTCCACGCTCGCTAGAATATTATACCTTTAATTAATTATTGTAGGCCAAGGGTATAACAACTTTGGATAATTTTAATCCCTATCTTTTTGATTTAAAGTTAAGCATTTGGTGGCCGTTGAGTTTTTACTTATTTGTTAACTCGGCTCGAATTTGGCGTTCAAGATTACTATTTTAATTATGCCTATATGTCTGCCTCGAGGAACACTTTTTAGTGGTTAAGAAAATAAATTTATAATGTTTTAATCTAAATTCCTTGTTGCCTTCAGCTAGCATGATTTTCCTAGGGAGGCCCTAGACCACCAAAAAGAGGTCATCAGTATGATTTTAGGTAATATGGTGACCAAAGGAAGGGAGGGCAGAGCCGCTTCGCCACCACCAGAAGCGAGCCAAATATATGGCGATCGTGTTTACCAGTATTTTCTCTCGGTGTTTTGTGTTTTGTTTGGTCCCCAATTTTTCGTCGCAGCACGCATTTATTTATTGAACTTTATGACATGATTAGCGACAGAGTTCAGGAGGGCAAAGATCCACCCATTTGCCGACGAGCCCCAGCCGGGACGAAAGCGTGCGCCCTTCTGAACCTCGCAACAACCAAGGCTAAATCGTTACACACCTATTTTAAAAAATAAAAACATAAATTTAAATTGCATTAAATGCAAGCTCGCTAAGCAAGCATTGAAAACGTTCTCAACATTTTCCAATATTTACTGCTTAAATAATTTTTAAGAACAAAAAGCCAAGTCGATTTTCCCTTACTAGAAGAAAGAATCAACTGAAAGATGCACAAGCCAAATACAGGTTAATGCAATCCTGAAACGCCTCAAAAAGGAGCTCAATTCCTTCAAATAGAGAAAAGTTAAAAGCAGTAAAAATTAAACAAATAATATTAATGGGATAATCTAAGGCTTAGAGTAGGCCTTGCCTCATTTTATAATTGTCATTCGACTTCAAAGAATTTTCATTTTTTGACTTCTTAATTTTCTTTCTTTGTTTTATATTATTTTTTTGTTTTATTTTTTTTTCAACTTGGTCGGATTTTAATTGTTTTCCAAGAATTGTGCCAAGTGGTGTTGTTGTTTTTTTTTTACCTCTTTGGTGGTGTGGAAATGAGGAATAATTAAAATAGTAATATTTATTATTAACATTTTTTAATTACGATATTGTTAATTTAATGCAATAGCGGGCCCTCTAGTATTTATATATATGTATATATATTTTTTTTATAAGGCTATAAGTTAAATAAACTAAAAGCCTTTAAAGCTGTAAATATAGAACAAATCTTTAAGCCATTGCCCAGGCAATAATGAAAAAAAAAAAAAACTGAAAAAGTGCGAGAAAAGAGAATCAGACCATTTTGCGGTGCTTTTTTCTAACTGTTTGTGGGCGCCGAGTACTTACGTTTTTATCCATTTTAGCCATTTTTGATGTAGTCGGCTGCTCTGGACTTGAACTGTCTCTCCATCCACAATCCTTATTTTGAGACATATTGTTTGAACACTGATTTATTAACGCACCTGGAGAAACACTGACTTATTAACACACTCAATATTCTTTCGCACGTAGTTGGCGGAATACGACCGCGTCGATATGTAGGGTTTTATCTATCAAAATATCAATATATCGATATATATAATATATTGCTGTAATAGTAGCATTTGTATAATTCAACAAAAAAATATCAACAAATATTAAATTGTAAGTTTTGCTTATTTGTGCAATCTGTTATCATATAATTTCTAGAAAAGCAAATCTTTCAATCTTTGCGCAACTAAGCAGTGCTACCACTGCGTTGCCAGATTTTACAATAAGTCGGCAAAGGCGATCCAAGTTGGACAAAGCAGTTCTGATTGGGATTTTCACATAATTTGAGATATTGCCATTTTGTATTAATCTAGAATTTCGGCTTTTATTTTATCAAAATAAGACTACAAAAATATCAAATATAAATGTTTTTTCAAGTGATATTTTAAATATATTTTTTATATATATATATCGATACGATATTTTTTATAAATAATTGACAACCCTAGAACATATCGATGTATTGAAATTTTGATATTTTATCAACAACCCTAAAATAATTTCCGTGCGTCTGCGTGTGTGTTCGATATATGGACCATCGTTTGTTTGTGAGCTTTATGATCGATACTTATATCAATAAATCGTGGCCGGTTCGGAGGGTTTGAGTCTAACTAAGTTTAACAACGGAAAATAAATACTAGGCGATATTCTTTATTCTTCGGCTAACCAAAGTCTAAGGCTAAGTCTAGATAGAACTGGGGTGGACTTCATGTCAGGGCTTAGGGTACAATAATAATCTTAAATTCAGTATTTAATGTGGAGTTAATATGTAAGGTGAAGTTTATATACATATGTATATGCAGTTTTTGTGCGACCTTGCGCCAGGCTTATGCTGTTGACGCTGATCAAGAATATAGGGTCGGAATGTCTCCTTCACTGCGTTGCCAACTTCTGACTAAAAATATAATACCCTGCAATGGTATTAAAAGATTGTCAATTTCTTGGCTTATTAACTGTCGTTGGGTGCACACTTTTGGTAAAAATGAAATATATGGTGCATATTCCCAAAATACATTTTTTTTGCCCGTCGGCGTTTCTAACGGAACTCCTCCTGTGCTTCCACTTCTCATCTGCCTTGTCTTGCTGTAGTATTTGTTTCTGTTTTTTGAAGACTTCCAAACGCTTTTGCAACTGTTGACTGGACAACACAAATTCAAAGGTTAACAATATGTATTTATTAAAACCAGAGCTTGCAATATATGCTCAACCAAATTTTTTTTTTCTCCGGTCTGCTCACTAAAAAAACAGAAAAAAACGCAGCAGGCCCGCTCTAGCTCAAAACAAAACACTTATTTTTCTTTTTATTGTGTTTTCTGGTTGTGTTGATCGGTTAGAAAAAAATACGAAACTGTCAGACGAAGACAGCCTGACACGAACACTGACGACAACTGCTCAGTAACTGATGCTCAGTTACTGAGCAATACGAGCCAAGTGGAAACAGAATGTTGTTGTTGTGTACGTTATTATTGTACATAAATACATATATTCGCAGAGCGTGGAAGGTGAAGCGAGGCAGAGAAGATTATTATAACAAATTAAGTAAAACTACTAAATAATAACTTAAATTATGAATTTAATTTTACTATTAATAAGGAATTTATGTTCTCAGGAGTCAAAGCAGTGCGTTTCTCATTTAATATAAAATTAAGGGCTGAGAAGGATCTTTTTACCGTCACCTGAGTTGCCGGTGTGGCTAACACCACTTGCGCCATTTCACTCATTTGGGGTGACTTAAATTTCAACTTTTGAAAAAATTCTTAAATGTCACTATTAAGTGGTAATCGGCCATGAATAAGTATAAAATTATCAATATCCATATATATTTTGGATATTTTGTCCGGTACCCCACATCCTTTTACTTCAGGAACCTGAATGCCATCTAAGAATGAATCGAAGAGCGATTTTTTCGTGACATCTATCTCAATCTTTGGAGGGGACACTTCATCGACATGGGAGGATTCCGCTTCAGATTTAACCCTAACATTTCGCTAAATAAAAATATCAACAATTATTAAGGCTATATTAATAGCCAAACTACATTTTAAAGTGTCTTACTTGTTTTAAATTAAAAATACGCAATGCTATTTTTTTTTAAATTATGTTTGGCCAAAATTGTTTGTTGCTCAGTTAATACCAAATTAACTCTAGGGTCCATGTAAATCGCTGCTAATAATGCTTCATTTTGTAACAATTTAGTTTCCCGAATTTTAAGTTGAACTAACAACTTCTTTGTTAGATAGTTTTGACTTTGTTCGCATTTTAGCTTCAGCTCCATCCACAATATAAAAAAATCGGTGTAGGTAAGTTGCTCCTGTTGGAGTCTTAGGGTTGCTTCATACGCATCTTTAAAGCCTTCTATGTACATATGTACATCTCAACCCAGGTCCAATCAATGTCAGCATCGAGAGTAGTTTCGGTAGTTATATAATCTTTTAAATTTAATAGCTTTTGAAGCATTACATAAGTCGAGTTCCACCTTGTGGTAACATCAAGAGTTGGAATCTGTTTTTTGTTCTCCATTATGCCACGTCTGTTTCAAATTTTTTACTTATTATTATTTTTATTTGAGCACAAAATGTCAAAATTCATACCTATATTTTCCGGTGCGCAAAACTTTGCTCATTTGTCGACAAGCACTAATTTTTCGGCAGACCTCCCTTTGCTTGTTTACATCATAAACACACAATTGCAGTGTATGGGCTGCACATCGCACAAGATGCACATTTGGGAATGCCATTGATTCCAGCAATTCCATAATATGTTCACCGTTGTCGTCATCATTTATTTGTTCGTCTGTGGCATCATCGTTAATGAGCTCAATGGCTTTCACCATATTTTTTCCGTTGTCAGATGTTATGCTAAGCACAACAAAAATGTATATTTATATATTTATCTATTTAAATGAAACCATTCTTAACTAAAAACTTGGTCAATCTGGATACCATATTCCCGAAGAATGTGACTCAAATAACTGGATCATCCCAAGTGTTTTCACTACGATCTCAGTTGATAGCATTTTTGAAACAATCATTTGTAAATTGACTCCCAAGATTGATTTTCCTAGCCTGGTTGGCACATCAATTTGTAAGGATAAAAGCTTTCCTTTTACGGAAGCCTTTATGCCTTCTCATATGGAATGTTCCTTTTTCATTATATGTTCCATTACATTTCGTGATGTAATTGGAGACATTTGCAGGGCATTAAATATGGGGCTTACTATTTTTCGAAACCCTTCGCTGTCTAATAATTTAAAAGGTCTACCATCACTGGTAACAATTTTGACTATTGAGGAAGTAGCATCCTCTTCATTAGCTTCGTACGCTAACAAAATACTAAGACAAATTGTTAATGCTCCTTATTATGTACGTAACACTACCATTAAACGTGATCTGGATATGCCTACAGTATCTGATGAAATTTCTGCTTATAGCAGAAGAAGATAAACTACAAGACCATGGAAATCCATTAGCCAACACAATTTTGGATTACACTAACCAAGGAAGACGACTACACAGACTACACCCACAGGATTTACCGTTCCGTATTCTCTAAACATCAACCACTTCACCATCATCAAATACACTCCAATGACTCCATAAGTAACACTGTTAACCATTAAGTCAAGTTCAAGTGATACAATTTAATTTATTGCCCGTATAAGGCAGATGTAAATAAAGATTTAAATTAAAACAAAAAAATCGGAAAGGTGTCCCAAGTGAACAAATGTACGAAGTGAGCGACAATGCTATGCTCACTCGTTGAGCATAGAGCGAGCCGAAAAAAACGAAGTTGAAGTGTCATTTCGATTTTGTTTTCAATCGTGCCCCCATGCGACAGCCCGTTTGCTGACAGTTTGAAAAAAATGAGCATATTTTGGGAGCTCTGATTAAAACAAATAATAAAAGGCCTTACCGTATTTTTCTAAGGTGTCAGCTATATTCTCCTAAGCCTTTTTTAAGGCCAAAGAATCAAATTGTTTTATGTGTCTCAAGTTCCAAATAATTGGTTGGGCCTCCACACATTGAATTGATAAAATGTGTTACGGCCACTTTATTTGGGGCGTATCGATATGCCCATTTCTCCGAAGAGAGCACAATAAAGGTTCTTAACTCGGAATGGTTTGAAGCTGGAACAAGGCGTCTAGCGATAGAGAAGGAGAAGGAAAAGAAAAGGGGAACCAGGAAAGTTGGTACGATAGAGCGGTCATACCGAAAAACGTTTTGTTGTTGGGCCATTAGGCTACATTTCTTTAAACTCCTATATATTTTAAGCAAATATTTATTCAATTATTTATTTTATTATTATTAAATTTTATTTGTTCAAGTTTTTTTCGTTCAATCTAATACATTTTTAGCTGAGCACGAAAAAAATAACGAAAATAATGAATGGAAAAGGAATAAATATCTTAATTTGGGAGGAGGGATGTTAAAGGTGTCTTTGTGATTGGTTAAACGAATTTGGGGCTACAGCTGCAGCAAATTAACATACGAGCAGGCTGCATGGTAAGGTAGGGATGAGTATGTGGCCTCCAGGAACGCCAGAAGGAGCCACCATTTAGTGTTATTTATGTGTGTGAGTGTGTTAGGAAATGTTTTTTTTTTTGTAAAATTAAAAATGTAAACCGCGCAGTGTAGTGTGTTGTCAAACGTCGATTATCGATGTTTATTGTTTTTGTGTGATGGGCAGGGTTAGGGAACACACGGCCCGGTGAGAGACCTAGCCAGAGCCAGCCCAAACATCACGCAGGTCCTTCTAGGGACTTAACAATATGGCGCCCAATATTAAATGACTGCACTTATCCAGCTTAGGAGAAAGAGGAGGAATATTTCTGATCAGTGGGTCCGGATAAGAGCGGGTGATCGCTCGAGAGGTCTCTCGCCTGAAAGACGGACCCACAAATCAAAAATGTACGAGTGGCTGCATGGCCTATATCACTTTTGGTAGTTGCTCTTGAAGCACCAGGACGACATCAGCGGCTATCAAGAAGCTGATTTGCGAACTGTGATAAAGGAACAATTTTTACTGTGTGTGATATAGATCTGTGAATAGTAGAATAGGAATAGGATTAGATTTTTGTTTAAAATTAATAAAAGAGAGTTTTGCCGCAAGATTAGGGCAAAAGAAGCAGACGACTGTGCCAGTGGTTTTAATCCTGGCATATTGCAATCAGCGAAAGGGGGGGGGGGGGGTATTAACTGCGACAGTAAAAAAATTGCAATTTGGATTAATTCGCGCAGAATGACAAACGGACTTAGGACAGTTAACATTAAATTTGATTAGGAAATTAAAGTTATACATTGCAGCACGTTGTAGGAACCAAATTAAATAAATAATAAAATACATAAAATAAAGGGGGCATGCAAAGAAATACTCTGATAAGGAACACTCATAAAGTTAAAGTAAAAATATTAATTTTTCCTTTTTGCGGGAGTCCAAAAATCATGTGACCTCTGACGACCCGTTTCGTGAGCCTTTGGAAGCGCTCAGGGAAATAAGATGACCTCGGCTACCGAACATGGAGTAGGGAGTGGCATCTTAGACAACGCAGGATGAGTCAGGCTGAAAAGTAAAGAGGATATAATTAATTAAGTGTTCGTTCTGGAGTTCTTAACTACAAATCATCAATCCAATTTATGTTATGGCTTAGTCGACAGGATTTGTTTTGTTTACTCACACATAGATGCAAGATTTACTTAATTTAGCTTTATTTATTATATTAAAATATCAGTATTATTATTAACGATAAATATTACAAGTTTAATTTAAGTTTTCTGCTTTCAGCACACACACCAACCCGGAGAACTTCCTTCTCCCAATTGATATGCTGGAAATTTGATTGGAAATCCGTCGAGCTTTTTTTTTGTTGTGTATTATCTGTATTTTTGTGGTCGCAATCGTCTGGGTTATATTTCTCCTGTTTTTGTAGTCGTTTTTGTTGAGAATGGCCGAGAAAAATAATCTTGAGGCAGGTCAGGGCGAGGAAGTTGAGACAAGGGTCGGGCAGGGGCCGATTAAGCGTGCAGCAGAGGAGGATCAATCCACGAAGCTTGAACCTGGACCCGGAAGGAACACCCATATGGGTGTTCACACATTCAGTTGAAGCCTATTCAGGAGCAGTGCAGCCTGGAGAACGCAGAAGCGCACAAATCGCTGAACAAAAGAGAAATGCAGGCGATGATACAGGCCTCCCAAGAGCAGATCCGAGTGGACATGACGCACCTGATGGACGTTCGCATCGACCAGTGTATCCAGACAGGTTTTGCCGAGATGATGAAGAGTATGGATCAACGGGACGCAGCTTCTTCGTTGTCGTCAAACAGGTCGGAGGCCAAGCAGACGGGTCCGAAGGAATTCCCGCTACCGGACATGGATTGGCATCAGAACCAGGGGCACAGAATGGACCAGGGACTTGAAGCTGGACAAGCAAATGGACATTTAGGGCAACAGCCTCGGAATGGTATCCGCACCAAGCAGCCCAGATCTTGGGAAGAGCTGAAGCAGGCTCTTGAGCGTCGATTCTGTTAAAAGTGGAGCGACTATGACCGTATCCAGGACATAGACGAGAGGAAACAGAGGTCTGGAGAGACTCTGGACGAAGCGCTCAGGAAATTTGGTGCCTCCCTGGTCAGCGGTGTGGATGCGGATTGGATCATAAGGACGGCAAAAAGGAATTTGGCCGAGTCGGTCAGGCAATGGGTGTATCCGATCCGTGTGTATACACTAGAGCATTTACACGACGAATGCAGGGAAGCGCAGAGGACGCTGGATCCGGAGAACGGGAGACAGCGGATGCGGCAGCCCGCTACCTACAGACCCAGGTAAGAGCAGCGGGTAGACAGGGTAGAGGAACCCGCGGCTCTTTGGAGACCTCGAATCCTAGCCTGATTCCGAGGAGGTGGTTGAAGCGATAGTAGGGGTAGCGCCGAAGAAGCTGCTTGTTTGCTGGAACTGCCAGCAAAGTGGGCACACTATTATGGAGTGCGAAGCAGTGCAGCGTAAGTTTTTTCTGCTACAAATGCGGGTTGCCGAACACGGTGACTCCGAAAATGCCAAAATTCCAAGAAGGGAAACACCTCGCGGAACGCAGCTGTGACGGGCGAGCTACATTCCAAGATAGAGCCCGAGAGAAGACCCCGAGCCTAGACCGGACTAACCACCAGGACACTCAACCGAGCGTGCAGGGACCAGGCAGACTGTACCTGACCCTTAGCGAAAGAGTACGCCGATATAAGGAAGCACGTGAACGGATATTCGGAGAGAATCGGCTAGCAGGTATGACACTGTTGTCGAAAAGGATGAAAGAAGGCAAGAGATCGGTTCCGGAAAGGGAAGCAGAAGCGATCACAGGTTCGGCAGTCCGTGGATTCTGTAAGAAGATACCTAAGAGTTACTGATCTACGACCTTATGCTGCGATCCAAATATCAGGAATGACGATACAAGGGCTTTTGGACTCAGGAGCGTCCGTGAGTTTGTTGGGAAAAGGTTGCAGAGGACTCCTACGAGCCCTGGATATCACCTGGAAGCTCTACTATATGACTATGACTTTATTTCTATGTCCATCGCTGGAACAGGAGTTGTACTTGAGAGTGGACTTTCCAGATAGCGCCGGAAATTTTCAGTCTAGGGTCGATTCAGGAGGAGATAGTGCCGGAAAAGTAGGAGTGGTACTGGTAAGAACGAGCAAGATGTAGCACGCGATCGAAATGGAAGTAAGAGCATTACCAATAAAGGATCGGCACTTTCCGGTGTCACCAGCAGTTCAGTCCCTGATTTACGAGGGAATCGACGAGATGCTGCGGCTAGGCGTAATAAAGGATAGCGATAGCGCCTGGAGTAACGCGTTGACACTCGTAAGAAAGCCCGGAAAAAATAGATTGTGTTTGGATGCCAGGAAGCTCAATAAAATTACCATTAAAGATGCCTATCCACAACAGAGCATCGAAGGTATACTGAGCCGGATTAATACGACGAAGTACATATCAAGCGTGGACCTTAAACATGCTTTCATGGTTCATGGACAAAGTTATTCCACAGAGGTTGAGGGAGAAGGTATTCCTGTATCTGGATGACCTGTTGATCGTGTCTTCGATATTCGAAGAGCATTTGGAGATGCTCCAGGAGGTAGCGGAACTTCTGAGGGTTGAAGAAGTTGCATTTCTGTTTCAAGGAACTCCGATATTTAGGCTTTATCTTAGGCGGTGGAGTCCTGAAGACAGATCCAAGGAAAGGGAGGCGATCCAGAAGCTCGGCATGCCCAGGAGGATGCGCGAAGTGAGAAGCTTCTTGGGAACGGGTTTATAAAGGGTTTCGCGGAGCTAGCAGCGCCACTAACAGACATATTAATAATAATAATATAAAAGAGGTATGTGCACTGCGACCACTAGGGTCTATTGTGCCCTCGTCCTAGTGTATGAGCTATAACTCCTCGAGCAGATTAATTGAACGCAAGAATGCGATGATGTCGCCTGGTCGAAGAGCCCTCATTTCCTGCGTGGTAAGTGTAAGGCCCCCAAAGTGGGCCAGCCTCAACCGACTGATAGCTGGGCGCTCCTCAAGTAGGTGTTCCGGAGTCTCGTCTCCTTCCAGACAAAGTCTGCAAAGACTGTCCTCCCCTATCTTGAGATTGTGCAGATGCTTGCGCAGTCTGCAGTGCCCGGTCAGGAAACCCGTGACTATACGGAGAGATCCTTGCTCAGCTCCAAACAGTCCTTGGTTCTCTTGCTATTGTAGCTACGTTTACTCTGCCTTGCCCCCTTCGACGACCGCCAGAAGTCATCGCAGGCAGTCATGAGATCCACACGACTGCTCTGGCTGATGACTCCTGGCCCTAGTCCGCAGAAGGGCTCCGGACCATAGAAGGGCGTGCTCGCCCCTTTTCTCGCCATTATATCGGCCACTGCATTGCCGGGGATCCCCGCATGCCCTGGTACCCAGTATATGGTTACTTTATTGTTCACATCCAACTCATTGAGTGTTCCTATGCATTGCCGTACTAGTCTGGAAACAATCTTATGTCCTCTGATTGCTGCCTGACTATCTGAGAAAATGGCTATGTCTCTCCGATTGTAACCCCGCTCAATATTGAACGAGGCACATATCTCTATCGCGTGTACCTCCGCTTGAAAGATACTGGCGAATTTCCCTAGAGGTTCGTGATATTTGAGTCGGGGTACGCAGACCCCCGCACCCGCACCATCCTCTGTTAGTGAGCCGTCAGTGTACCACCTAATAGCATGTGGTTTCACATCATAGGTGATAGACATGCTGGTCCACTCCGACTTGTTGCTAAGCTCCCTTTTGAAGAGCTTATCAAAGCTAAACTTGGCCAATTGAAAATTCTGCGGATATTCTAATAACAGGTCAGTTGCAGTCGCAGTCGAGTCAGCTGGTCTTGCCCCTGTTATCCTCATGGTAGATCTGCGCGCACTGTGCTTGATATGCAAGTGCAGTGGTGGAAGCCCGAGCAGCACATCCAGAGCAGTGGATGGGCAAGTGCGCATAGCGCCCGAGATGCACGTGCAGGCAAGTCTCTGGAGTTTGCCCAGTTGCCTTCTAGTGATATCAAGGTCAGCGCGATTCGCCCAAACCGCAGCCCCGTAGCTGACTATGGGCCTCACCATAGCAACATACATCCACAGTAGGATCTTTGGAGACACTCCCCAATTTTTCCCTGCAAGAGATCTACAGCTCATTAAGGCCATAGTGGCCTTGCGAACGGCATGTTCCACATGTTGTCTTCACATTAGTCGCTTGTCTAGGATGACTCCCAGATATTTGATTTCAGTGGAGATCGGAATCTCTGTGCCCCCAATGGCTATGGGCCGAATGGATTTCAGCTTGTAGCGATTGGTGAAGGCGACCACTGTGGTTTTCGCTGGATTGATATGCAGCCCCACGTCTCTGCACCAGTCTCAGCTAAGTGTTAGGCCCAGTGTGATCCTTTACCTACCTTACATACTAGAGTGATATCATCGGCATAGCCTTGACATTCAAACCCATTTGCTGTAAGTTTAACTAGCAGCTCGTCCACCACGAGGCTCCAGAGTAGTGGTGATAGGACACCCCCCTGCGGACAGCCTCTGGTGGTTGAGCTCTAACAGTCACACTGTTGACAGTGACTTCTGCTATTCTGCTATCAAGGAGTTTGCCCAGCCAAGTCGTGAGACCCGTCTCAACTCCCCTTCTACAGAGTGCTCTTACCACAACCTCATGAGCTGTGTTATCAAAAGCACCCTCTATGTCCATAAAGACACAAAGAGCTACCCCTTTGGCTTTTACAGAGCGCTGTATACTGTCAACCAGGCTCAAGAGAGCCGATTCAGTAGACTTTCCTTCTCTATAGGCATGCTGATGTCGCTTATTCACGACAAGTCGCTATTCGCAGCTAACCTCCACAGGAGGAATTTCTGACCTACACCTGCGGAGTTTTAGGAACCTTAGATTCCCGGGTAACTTAGCCGCAAAAGTCGCACTTCATTGGCCCTTTCCAGGGCCACAAAATTATTAACAAAGAGAAAATGGCCCTTTCCAGGGCCACAAAATTATTAACAAAGAGAATAAAGTTTTCAAATGGCCCTTTTCAGTGCCACCGAATCGTCCACAAAAATATACACCAATAAAAATAAATAAAAAAAAAAATAGTTGGAAGTTTATCTTATTTTATATTTCGATTATATTATATTTCGATGGGAGTGTGGCGCATTCGATATTTTCGATGGGAGTATGGAAATTTTCGCAACCTGCGACCCGTCCGGTGGCAGCAGCTAGCTTACCAAATGCTAATATAGTGCCATATTTAATGTTTTAAAAACAAAAAAAGAAGTTATAATGAAAAAACCAAAAAGCAATTTTGAAAATTTTCTTTTTGACCGATTTTCAATAATTTATGCACTTTTTGTTCGAAATAAACATTCAATTTTACATCATTTAATATTTTTGAAGAATATTTTTCCATTATACATGAAACATCAAATCATTAAGTGTCCTTAGAAAGCCAGGAATTGAATAACAAGCCGCCAATACAGGAAAAAATCTATGCCTGCCATACAATTTCGTACTGCGCAGCAACTGTGCTTGTAGCAGAATTTGCACCAAGCGGCACGTTTTTTACGCTGAGTTGAAAGTATATTTTGCTTTGGAAATTCGGGGTGGGACATCGGGGGACCCGATCTTTTTTGAATATGATAAAGAACATATTCAGGAACAACACCTCATACGCCATAAGTAGACCTCGGAATTTGCATATTTGCATATCTTTAAGGGATTAAGATATATCAATTCCGATAACACCAAAATTTTTTTCGATGAAAAAAACCTTAAAGACAATATGCATATTTTTTTTTATATGCATATTTGCATAAAATGCTTATGCATAATATATGCAAAATATATGCAAAATATATGCTCAATATACCTATGATAAAGTCATCTCAAAATACAGCTAGTATCTCCGTTTATCTCCAAAAATCATTTTCTAAGCCGAAAAGCTTCTTTCTACATCACAAGATGTAGTGGGAGCAATTTGTATTTTATAATATTTTGATTTTTAATGTGTCCAAGCTCGGAAACATCGCCATCAAAATTTAAAATATTATTAATTTTTGCTTTTCGTATGTCGCCGGCTCCAAACTATGCATCATGTTGGAAAAATATGGTAACACTTTTATTAAATAATAATCTTAGTCTTGTTTTGTTGCTAATATATTTGACTATCGCTTGTGAAAATATGAAGCGATTTGATCATCTGGAATAAATATGCCGAAGCAAAATGTACAAAAAGCCAATTGTTACAGTTTTGCACTGGTGTTATACATATATTAAACGAAAATTTTATTTGAGATTATTTTAATAATGAGTCCACAGCCCTTTCGATTTTTTTAGCTCCCCTATGCGATTTGGCATACTTTGGGTATAGCGTAACACCATTTCAGGAGGAATAGCGTACCAGACGTCCTTTGTTCTGTCCCATCATTCCACTTGAAGGGACTGCATATTTTGCCAGTTGGGATTTTACATGGCTCCACAAATTTTCTATAGGAATTCATATCAGGAGATTGCGGTGGCCACTTCAGCGACTGAAAATTTTGCTTTTCCATTCAATTTTTTACCAAAATCAAAGTGTATTTGGGACCATTTTCTTGCTGAAATATGTTTTTTTTGCAGCAATAGGGGTATTTTAATTACTTTTGGAAGATTTTGTTGCAAAATGTTTAAATACTGTTCCTTACGCATTATTCTTTTAATTAAGACCAAGGGACCAACTACGTTTTTGTATATACAGCTTTAACCTGGAAGGCACTCGATAAATAAAACACGGAAGATAACTTTCGGGGTATTACGCGACGTGCGTTGGAGTCTTTATTAGTAGAATCGTAAATTAGTACTAACAAGAAGAAGCCTTAAAACTAACTTGGGGAGAGCGGACTAGGAGCTCGATGCACAAAAGTGCAGTGGGAGAGGGAGAGAGAGAGCGAGTGCACTGGATCACACTGCCTCCGGAAAATAAGCGCCCTTGGCGTGAACAGTAAAATAAATAAAATTAAAGTGAAGTCAAATTATAAAATGATCTCTAAACATTAAACGTAAGTTTGCCGTCGTGTCACAGAGCCGCCGGTGAGCGGGCCACAAAATCTCCTCAATCAAATTCACTCTACACATTTTAATTATTTTTTTAAATTCGAATGCGATTTGACCATGCACATATTAACTTTCTTATATTTGCTGTAGGTTTCTGTTCATGTAGGATAAAAAGGGACATTTGGGATTATTTACGTAAGCGAATGTATTGTTTGGAATATATGATGTGTCCGTTATTTCGATATATTGTTTTCGTTCACCCGATAAAAAGGAATATCGCACTAACGGAGTTCGAACCCCGTGTTCTCGAGCTAGGTTTTCGCCCTTTGTTTGGAGCGGGAGAGAGATTCAAACGCGAAAGAGTGCGGTGTAGCGTGCCGCGAGTTTGAAAAAAAAAATTTTAAATAAATACTTAGCAATTCTCATGGCGCATCTGAATTAAAAATCGAGGTGAAAATCTATTTATCTGTATATATAAACCGAGGAGTGAAAAGTAATTACTGTGATCCGGAACCAAAATGTGTTTGCACTTGTTTTTTTTCGTTCAGTGGAAAACAAATTTTGTTGTGAGTAAAAATTCTCGTTGGATTGAACATTTTTCCGACTATCCCCCTTCAAAGCGCTCAAACGGCTAGGAAAAAAGTTTCGTTAGTTGTCTGTGGGAATTTGTTTCTGTTGTGAAATTATAAAAAGATAGAAGTTAGGGTTCACACAAAGATTATAAATGTAAAAGATGGATAAGGGATCTATTTACAGTGGAGCACTAAAGTGTTGGCACAGTTGAAAAGTTCAACTTTAAATGTTATTACTAGGCGTATGGGGCACTTAAATGAATCAAATCTTTTTCATATAGTTAAATTAAACATTTATTTATAGATTGACACTATTTTTTGTTTATTTTTCCCCATACATTTAAAACAATTTAAATTTTAAAATTAAAGGACCGTATTTCGTGGCACAAAAGTCTTGGCACAGCTAAATTATTTATTTGATTTTTTTTTTATTTTAAGCCCTATTTTGTTGAAATTTTTTTATAAAAATCATAACGGCACTCTTCTTAAGCACATGTCGTCAAAAAGTTGTTAAAAAAATATACATTTTCTATAATTCTTTAACTTTTTGCCTAAATTCCGTTGAAATTGAGAAACAAGCGCATGGAAACCAACGTAGCGCACAGAAAAATTGTCCTTCACTTGCACAATGAAGGCAAATCTTATGGAGAAATAGCCAACATTATAGAGCTAAGACGATTTTATATTTGGAGCATCGCTACAGCGCTAAGAAGGAGCCGAAAGTTAGGAAAACGCACCTTGAGCGGGCAGTCTCACGGCTTTGAGTGACCGGGAACGCCACACGGTAGTCCAAAAATTCAAGGTGGACCCAAAAAAATCATCCTCACAGATCGCCGATGAGGTTAAAACCAAGTTTGGGAAGGATATCCATCTGATGACCGTAAAATGGGCCCTAGACGAAACTAACTCCCATAGCCGTCTTACTAGGCAAAAAACCTTAAACTTCGGAGGTCAATAAGTATCAATCTATAAATAAATGTTTAATTTAACTATATGAAAAAGATTTGATTCATTTAAGTGCCCCATACGCCTAGTAATAACATTTAAAGTTGAACTTTTCAACTGTGCCAACACTTTAGTGCTCCACTGTAGATCTATGGCGTTAAGTAAAATAAAAATTAATAATATAAAATAAATAAATAAATGTATGCGTGAAGAATATATAGTAGGGGCAGCTGGAATAAGATTTCTGCAAGCAGACTCATATGGCAGAACCGGATGCAGACGAGCTCCAAAAACAACGTGAGTTAAACAAAAAATGTGACGCGAAGGACCAGTTTTGGTCATAACAATATTCCTTTATACTGGGGGAAAACGTTTTAAAACGCTCGTAACCCCTTAAAGCTCATGCCTCATCATTTAAAAATTAATAAAATTTAAGTATGTTGTATACATTCCTGAAATTTCCTTAGTATTAAAAATATTTGCCCTAAAGTTGGAAATGACGTAATACTTCCGAAATTATTTGGTTTTCGCTTTTTTTTTTAGAAAATAATTGAACTTTGTATTTAGAGTAAAAATATTTGGAGAAGGACAAACGCCATCCACCGACAATTATGAAATTAGTTGTTCTGGCTCCACCTATCGTGAATTTATCGATTCGTTAAGTTTGGCTGGTTTGTGGCATGACTAAAAACATCAATGTAAAAAAGCACCAACAGCACAGACGAATTTATTTTCTGTCTCTACTACTAGTTCCTATAAAATACCGGTAATTATAAGAACAAAGCAGGCAATGTACCTCAGTAAAATTGATAAATGTGCATGGTGTTTTTCATGATTTTGTTTAACTCCTTCATGGTACATTTTTAAATTTATTTTATTTAAGTAGATAGTAGAATGTACAAAATGAATACAATACAATACAATAACATTAATAATAATTCATTATTTCTTATTTAGATAGTAACTTAAAACTTTTCTTCATAGAAAATTGATATATATACATATGCATACTCATGCACATGCAAAACTGAGGTTTTGACAATAAAATTAATATATACATTTGTAATATTGCTTAGATGTGTTTTTAATAGCGTCACCGATTGCCGCCTTTACATAAGTCCTTTAGGTCCCTTAGATGAGGGGATGCCCCAAAGATTCTCAATCGGATTTAAGTCCGGACTTATAGCAGGCCACTGCATCAAGAGAATTTTTTTTGATTCCAGAAACGCCTTCGTATACTGTGCAACGTGTATAGGAGCGTTATCCTGTTGAAACACAAAATTCTCCGGATGGAACTCTTCAGAAAATGGTACCAGCTCACTTTCCAAGAGTTCCGTGTATATTTGCGCACTCATGCGACCAGGAATAAAGCATATTGGCGATTTACCAAAGAAGCTAAAAGGAGCCCAAACCATTAGATAACCACAACCGTGGTTGCGTCTGTGGAAAGTTAGCCGGGGATGCCTAGGATCTCGCCAATACTTTTGATTTCCATCTGGCCCGTCTAAATTGAATTTTTTTCATCACTAAAGATGACATTTCGGAATTCGCTGTCCCAAAATTTATATTTTTCGTAATAGGCAAGTCGAGCCATTTTATGGCGTCGCAATAGCTTGGGGTTTGCCACCTTTGCTTCAAATCTGAGGCGCAAATCCTTCCGGCAAATTTGTTGCACCCGTTGCCTAGTTACTGGCAACTTCAATTCTGCTTTAATTTGAGCGCAGCTCATACTTTTCCGGTTGCCAAAGCTCTAATGTGGCTCTTAGTTCGGTCATCAGCCTTAGGAACTGCACCTTTGCGGGTTTTCTGAGCATATTTTTGCGGAGACTTCAGGACATTCGTTATTGTATTCCGATGCCTATTTATTGTTGTGGCAATAACACCCACTTTGACGCCACATTCAGCCATAGTTTTTATTTGAATCTGCTCTTCTTTAGTAATTCGGTTCCCCGTGACATTTAAATTATTGAGTACCGTTTATTTAGCACATCCTTTTTCAAAATAACTCAATATAAATTTTGATTAAATTTTTGTAAATGAAAACACAAATTTTATCACTTTGTTCCATTAGAATATGACCGGGTCCCAATCCAAACATAACTGAAGAAAATTGCACATTTATCAACTTTCTATTAAAAGCAGTTCTTCGTGTTCTTCTTTATGCTAACAGTACTACAAATTGGGATCTGATAAGAAACCAATACCTTTCGGAATATTAGTATATATAAGAGAACAAGAAAGGAAGCTAACTTCGGCTAGCCGAAATTTAAATACCCTTGCATTAAGTATTTAAAATTGTTGTATAATTCATGATTGCGGTTCTTTTTGCTTTCGCATGTTCTTAGATTCTATAAATGTTGAGCGAAACATGTTGACATTGAAAAATGATGCGCAACAACTAAATGTTGCTAGCAATAAAACTTTTAAAATAAATTGATTGATTTAAATATTTCTATGGCAGCTATATGATAAGTGGTCCGATTAAAGTGATCAAATTAAAACCGAAATTCTAAAATATTACAAAATGGTCATGTCTGAAATTTCATGAAAATATGTTGAAAATTGCCTAAGTTATAATTTTTTCCCAAAAAATTGTAGAAAAAATTAATAATTTATATTTCTTATTTTTCACATTGAGAATGTTGCGGCTCTTTTATTCGTTTTTTGAATGAAAATATTCAACAACTTTTCTAGATCTATTGAATCAACGATATCGGGAAACGCGTAATAAATTGCGATACTATTTAAACGCTGCTGCTTCATTGTAGAACCCAAGTAATTTTTTAGTAACCTTAAGCTTGAGAAAGATCTTTCATTCGAACAAGAAGTTGCGGGGATCGTTAAGAGAACTCTGATGAACTTTTTGTATTCGGATACAAGATCGCCGATTTCTGGGTTTGTTTGCAAAAAATGGACGACATCGCCTAAACAACTAAAACTAACATTCTTTGTTAAAGCTATATCAAAAAACATATCACGGTGTAACTGAAGTTTTTTTTCGTCAAAATCGTTTGTTCTGTGCAATCCCGATTCAGAGTTTTTACAATTATAAAAGCTTACTACTTCGTCAACGTCGATATTTTTCTTCCCTATCGCAAAATTTTCGAACGAATTTAGCAAGTTCATGGTCGTCGAATTAAATCGTTCGTTCATCGAACTCATCACTTGATCGAATACTTCAAAGTAGATTTTTCTATAGTAGTCCTTGGGCGTTTGAAACGTATGTGCCTCGCTGGCACCCGTCTCTTCAAGGCGCTTCGGTATCCTACGTGGACGCGGAAGTTTTGGTTCCTCCAAGCCAAGTGCAGTACTTCCTTCTATGGATTCCTTCCAGATAATGTCGAATTTCGTTTCACGCATTTTAACCTAAACTACCCATTACTGCCATAACTTTCGTATGCGATTCATTAACGTTTAAGCTTGCTTTTGAAGTTCGGCATTAAGAATTTCGATACGTTCAAAAATTGCGATAAGCATGGTCAATAGAAAATAAAATTCGAATGTATCTAAACTCTTAAAAAATCCAGCAGCTTTTGCGGATATACTGCTATCCACCGTTCGATCCTGACTCATATCGCAAAAGAATTTCATAGCAGCTTTATAATTGTCTTCATTGTGAATCGTTTTTAAGGATTTAATCCTTAAGCACCACCTGAAAAAATATAAAAATTGTAAAAATTTGTAAATAAAATCAGTCTTTTTGAAAAAAAATTAAATTAAAATTATTGGTCAAAATTAATATTTTTATTTCCTTAAATTATACATTACAATTCTAAAATGTCTTAAAATATATTGTTTCAGACTTGTTAAATAATAATTGGTGACACAAAAAATCATTTTAATAAAAATAATTAAAAAAAAATAATTGTCATTTTGTCAAAGACTGAAAATAGGTTTTAAAATTGGAAAAATTGTTTTAGCATCTTCTCATAGAGTGCAATCATCCCTCAAAATTTAAAAAAAATGTCTACACGATGATGATCTATTTATTAATTTTAATATCTGTAATTACAATTTTTGGGCAAGCAAATATTTTTTTTTTAATTTTGATTATTGTTTAAATTGAAATGTTGTTATTATAATCTATTATATAAAAAGATGTAATTATTCAATTACCTTGTTGGACAGTAAGGGCTTAACAGTGGACTAGTTCCAGATTGCAGATTCTTAAATTCCGCCAGTCGTTTGGGTGAATCGCGTGTAAAATTAATTAGATCCTTGGCAGTTCCAGTGAAGTTCCGAGCAGGCGGTACACGTTCAATAGCATCTTGGACGACGAGATTTAACTTATGTGTATTGCAATGGACGAATACAGCACGTGGTTCTACCTCTCTTATGCGTGCTTGTAAACCTGAAACGTGGCCGCTGACATTCGAAGCACCGTCGTAGCACTGTCCTCTTAAGTTGCTGATTTTTAAATTATACCGAGCAAACACGTCCTTGACAATTTTACTCAAAGTTTCTGAATCAGTTTTGTCAGTTTCGTAAAATCCCATAAAAATTTCCTTGGTGGATAAATCGTTCAGCGATATTCGAAAACATATCGAGACTTGCTCCAATCTGGCTACGTCTGATGTTTCGTCAAGAGTTATAGCAAATATACCGGCTGCTTTTATTTCTTCAAGATTTTGACGCACTATTTCGTGGGCAAACAGATCCAGAATTTCGTTAATTATATCGTGATGAAGCCATGTATGTCCGGTACGATTTAACCACGTTTCGAGCTCTGGGACATCTTCCGCTCGCATTTTGAGCACTTGCATTAAATTTGATTTTTCGTCGTTGTCGTTCCCTCGAAGAGCCAATCCTTGTTTGGCCAACATTTTCACTGTACTAAAAATTTTTGTTAACGCAACGCGAGCGTCTTCCATTTCCTTCTTTTTGCATTAGACAGAGAGGTAACAATGCTCGATTTATTCAAACTTGCTAATGCTGTTGCAGCAGAACGATGGAGTTGGCTATTTTCATGTAACTTAAAAGATTGCACTGCATTTTTCCATGTATTAAAACCTTCTTCTATGTAAGCCTTCCGGGACGATAAACAAAAACTATGACTAGGCAGCGGTAGCTTTTTATCGTTTGCTTCGACGCAAATTGAACAAATAGCTTTACCAACGCTATTTATTGATAACCATGGAAACGTGGTTTTCCAACGCGGGAATGCTTGTGGCAGTTCGAAAAGATTTTCATTGTTTTTATCTTTCACGCGATTTTCACACTTTTCACTACTTACACTAATGTTTTCTTTTTCCGGCGGACACGAGATAGTATTTCGCGACAAGGTAAGATTTTTTTCACAGTCACTTTTTGCTTGCAGATTTGAGGTTATATTGATTGCACTTTCGCTAGTTCTCACAGAGTCTTCAAAACTAGATGACTCAGTAGTTTCTATTTTATTTTCATCTGGTTCTCTTTTTCGCTTTCCTACTTTTACGAGGAACTTATCCATGATGGTCCGCCCCTGAGTCTGTATTCACATACAAGAAACTAACACTGACGCAAGCGGCGCGGACGAAAGTTCGAACCATTGCGTATAGACAGACTCGAGCAGGTCAGAACACGACGTTGTGACGATGCGCTTTACATGTGTAAGTCGGCCAGGGCTGACAGAAACATATCAAGTATAGAGGCGTACGGCAGAGCCCCAAAAAAATTCAAAGTATGAAATAAATTTGAGTGTTAATGTTTTGATGAAAAAATACAGATTTATGTATTATATAAATAATCAGTGAATGAAATGAAAAATTACCTAATCTTACTAATCTATTCGTTTTTAGCCTCTTCTTTAGTTTCTGTGATATATTGACAACATTTTTATTCAATATAATAATTCAATATAAATGTTTTATCATCGATATATTTAATGTAATAAACATGTTATATATTCAAAACAATAAATTATTGTATTAAAAAGCTTATTTTTTTTAATGTTTTGAATTTCAATAAGAAATTTATATTACACAAGAAAATAAGAAAGGTATAAGTAATACGATATATTTCGTTAAAATCATACATTTGTACGGTTGTAATTAAAAAAAAAAAATTTTATATTGCCCAGAACCTTGCCATTGAATACAAGTTAAAATGTCAACTTTTTTCGGCGTATGGAATTCCATACCTGGGAATCGTCGGGGTATGGAGCACTCCATACCTTCCATACTGTTTTCGCCGGCCCTGTTCACATCTCCCCCCTCGATGTGTTTAATTTCTCCCCATTTCTTACTTTTTTAAAAATCGCACCGCGACAGCAACACACAAAATATTTTCTTTTAAATTATTCTGTAAGTTAAAAGCTTAATGAATGCTGATTATTTTGCTTACTAACTTTATAGATTCACTTGCAACTGTTCATCAGGATGCCACTCACGAAAATCCTCGAAAAAACTTTTTGCACGAATTTTAAACACAGTGCGTGGGAATATTTAAAAAAAAAGTGATATCGGTGCAAGTGCTCGATCAAATTAAGCATGGGGTTAACAAAATGTTGACAAAAAAAAAAAACGATCGGAAAAGCCACTAAGCGAAATCTATGGCCATGTTTCACGACTCCCCATGTTTCATAACTCCTTACTCTCCCCTACTAAAGGCAATTCGGGCTGGGCATGTACTGAACAACTCATTGGACTTAAAATAACAAACATACGTTTGGGTTCCGTGAATTCCCTAGTCAAACAAAATAAACTTATGGTTTCTTACTCGTTTTAAACAATTATGTTACTTAAAGTATTAAGTTTCAACAAAACACTTAATTGTATTTTGAAATTTAACGTGGCAACCACAGCGTGGACAAATTGTGAAAAAAACAACATATCAGAATTTTGTCATTCAATTTGGTGCATAAAAAACTGTAATAACATTTTATATATGATAATTTATATCATACACTGCTTTATAGTTTGTACCTCGTCATGAAGTTATTTTATGAGCCATATCTCAGAATTAGTGAACACTGATTGATTAGTGAACACCAATTGATTGTACGTTTTTTTGTTTACTTGAATATAAAATTATAACTTTAAAAGAAGTGTATTGAAGAATATGTACATATATGTTACATTATTAAAATCTGTTTTCATATGAAAATGACAAAATTAGTGAAATAAGTAAGCTAATCATCACAAGCCTTAAATTTTAGCCGAAATAAGAATTATAAACGGGGCATACTCAAAGCATTTGTATATATTTACTAGACAAATGAACAGAATTAAGTCGGCCAGCTTTGTGATGTTTATTTTTCGTGCTACAAACATTAAATTTTTATCACTAGGTCATAATAACCGTTTATGATTCTTGATTCTTTACAAAATGTTTACAACTATGAATTTATTATTTATATATCTGCAATGAATTTTAAAGGAAAAAATACTTATTCAAACTTTTGTGCTTTTATTGTACATTTGCTATCTTCGAACGCATGGTGCAAGTGCAAGAGCACTTAAAGAAACATGTATATAGGTATTTATGAAAATTAAATTAAAACTTGATGTGTAAGTTTTTTTTTTTATTAATGTAACTAAAATTTGAATATAGCTTGACTTATTAACAATTAATATTAATGTCTCAAGAGATAAACCCAAGTACACAGACTATATAACAGGAGCACTAATGTTTCTTTTAAGAGGATGTTTGAATTGTTTGAATTTTACAGAGACAGAAAGACAATTCGAAATAAATTTGTTTTGCAAAAGATGACATAGTGTTTGAATTTTACAGAGACAGAAAGACAATTCGAAATAAATTTGTTTTGCAAAAGATGACATAGTTGGAAGCTAGAAAGTCGCCTAAAGTTTAAAGTTTCCGAGATTCAGATGCCGGGACACTCCCACATTTTCAGCGTCAGTATCTCGCAAAGACACGTTCAGATACTGCCGGAACTTGCGCTTTTACGAACGCCTTTTTCTGACAAATCTGTGAATTTCAAAGATATTTCATATTTGCATTTCTTTAGGTGTATGCATATACGAGCCCTGTGTTTGGTGATATCACGTGTGCGTGCCGGTCCATTTGCATACTGAATGTAAATTATATTGTCCGTTCCACGCTCTGACACTTAAGAGACGGAATGAAATAAAAGATGGCTACAGCGACAACAAAAGGAATGAAAAACAGCGCCGCAGAACCTTTCGCTCCGGGTTGACAGCAAAGATGGTGTGCACCGACAGACACGCACACGACTACAGTGCCGCCCATAAGGACAAGGACAAACAGACGCCACCCGCACCTCCAGCCAACGTGTGGCACAGGGTAGGGAGGCTTGGTTGGTGGCAAACGCTTATGCTCGCACACTGTGCACGCCCACAAGCCGACTGAATGCGCTTTAATATTTGAAGAGCTTTAATGAAATCGCTTTGCTTTGCGTTTGCTTTCAATTTACTCCTTATGGCGCACCGCACCGGGGCCCAGATCCCACCACCATCCGCCATCCTCGCGGTTCACGTGCGTTGGCATCCGAAAACTACTTCTAGCCAGCGTAGAAAGGAACCTTGCATGTGAATGCTCGCCTGGGCGTGAGGGCTTTGTGCTCAGTGTGTGATTTTTCAGCCTATCCCGGAAATAGGATTCAGAGGGGCTGACCTCGGGCATTAAAATAGAAGCCGAGGAGTTCATTAGGTGCACGCGTTAAGCTGGCAGTCGTAGGGATCCCGCAAAGACCGCTCACCGAGGAACTCAACCTGTTTGGGTGTGCATTGTGCGCTTCACGACTCCGTCAGATGCCAGTCATCGAGGAATTAATAAACGGGCTTCTAATTCGTCCCGCTAAGTGTGGGTTAATATGCTTTGGCTGGACTTTTTAATGGCGATGTTTATGGAATTTATGCTTCACTGAAATTCAAAGTTAAATTTTCTTTTCACCAGGCATTCATTGAAGCGACAACAAACGGTTTAAAGACATTTTTCACAGCTGAATAAACTTTTGCCCCAAAAACCAAAAATAAATCCGCTAACCCATCATATCCAGCACCCACACCCAGTACAACCCCCGTCATCGTCACTCCGCCTCTAGTGACTCCCACCCCTACTTCTGTTCTTGGCCATTTGTCTCTCTTATTGGGGCCATGGCGTTGTCATGCCGGCGGCTGATGGTCATTTTGTCTTCGATTTACTTTTTCTAAACAATTTTTCTGCTATAATGATGAGGCTGGTGTCTTCCGTTTCGATTGCCCATTCCGTCTGCGTAGACTTCGGGCGTTCTTGCCGTAGTGGTTGGGACTTCAAGACCCTCCCAGTGCGCCATTCTTCTCCATTTTTATGGGCATCACAAAGGAATTTTGTTGCCCTGCCAATTATTATATTGTCTTTGTGCATGGGTTCAGCCGAGGCTCAGGCAATGAAAGCCCACGAGCGAAGCATTATGCCACCCAAATATACATATACATCTGATTTAATATTCGATACGACCACGAAATGGCCGAGGAAATCGTAACTTTATGCCCGAACCAAATAAATTGTATTTATTTTTATATTTCACTACTGCAATATTATTTAGCTGTTTAAGCTTGGAACAATCGCTAATTTTATGTGTTCTGAAATTTTGTCGGCTCAGCAATGAATTTTGATATCAAAACTTATGTTTCCACAGCAAAAACTTCAAGATGGCGCTAGACATTCCCAACACAATTTTGTTTGTAACATTTTGTGTTTTTGAAAGAATATTTTTGTATCTATATCGAGACAATTGATGGAAAGGAATGTCATAATACTATCAAACAAATCATATATTTTTTATTAACTTTTATTTGTACAACCTTGCAGGGTATTACAATTTTAATCAGAAGTTTGCAAAGCAGTGAAGGATACTATCTGCAAATTTTAATTCAGATAGCTTTAAAACTGAGGGACTTGTTTGCGCAGAAACGGTCGGACAGACGAACATGGCTAGATCGACTCGGATGTTGATGCTGATCAAGAATATATTTACTTTGTAGAGTCGGAAATGTCTCCATCACTGCGTTGCAAACTTCTGAGAAAAATACCCTGCAAGGGTATAAAAATGAACATATCCATTTTTCTGTAGGTTAAAACTTACAGACCATGACTACCCCACTAAAAAGAGTTACTTGTCAATAAAGTATGTGTTTTTTTCATTTTAAAATGTTTATTTTTTAACGACAAAGATCGTGCTATAATTAATACCTATACTATATCTATAACTACCTAAAGATGACTTAATCAATATTAATAAACAACTAACAAAAAAGCCATTATCGCTGGAGGTTTTTCTTATATTCACATAAAACATTATAGAAGTAAGGTCTGAGGGTCGCTTATTTCAAATCTGATGTCTAATTTACAAAAATCAAGAAGGCGGATCTTATAAGGCGGACTGAATTTGTAAAATTATGGGGAAACTAAGTACTCATGACTTTTTGGGGTCGCTGAATCTGAATCTAATATCAGATTTCAAAAATTCATGATGGCGGATTCATAATGGCGGCGTGAATTTGGAAATTTGAGTATAGTTATTTCTAATCTGATTTCAAAATCAAATTAAAAACAATAAAGAAAGCTAACGTCGGCATGCCGAAGTTTAAATACCCTTGCAGTAAGTAGAAGAAGAAGAAGAAATATGTTCAGACTTTCCGCTTTCTCTGAATGTTGCTGGCAAAAAATGTTGCTAGCGAAAAACGTTGCTAACGAAATATGTTGCGAAAAAATTAAATGAATTGATTTATATATTCCTATGGCAGCTATATGATATAGTGGTCCGATTTGAATAAAATAAAAACCGAAATTCTGGAATAATACAAAATGGCTATGTATCAAATTATATGAAAATATATTGAAAATTGGCAAAGTAAAAATTTTTTTTCTTAAAAATTTCCGATCGTTTCTATGGCAGCTATATGATATAGTCGTCCGATCCGGCCCGTTCCGACATATATAGTAGTGAGAGCATATAGAAGACTATCTGCAAAGTTTCATTCAGATTCATTGAATTGCATTATAATTCGCAAATGTTTCACTCTGACACATTTTGATAAGAATTAAATCACGTTTACGACTCATATTGATTACACAGGCCGATAAAATTTTAACCCAGAAACCAGTATATACTATTCCGAAGGTTTCGAAGTACGATATCTCAGCGAAAAAAATAGATATTTAATGAAACTAAACAGAATTTGAAAGGGCAAGGGTTATACTTTAAGATGGCTTTTTTTAGTATTTTCAGTAAAAGAACAAATTCGATGCTACATAACTTCGAATTTCGACCTCGGATTCGGATTCAGCGCACCGAAAACCTTCGGAAAAGTATATACTGGTTTCTAGGTCAACATTTTATCGGCCTGTGTAATCAATATGAGTCGTAAACGTGATTTAATTCTTAGCAAAATGTGTCAGAGTGAAACATTTGCGAATAATAATGCAATTCAATTTTTATTTTCAATTTTAAAAATTAAAAATCGACAAGTAATTATTATTTTAAATTTGTTTAAATAAAAATTGGGGATACTATAATATAAAATATAAATATAATAATATATATATAATAAATAATATAAAATATATATAAATATAAAATAATATAAATATAATAAATAAATAAAAATTAAAAATAATTACAAAAAAAATAATAATTTAATCTGAAATGCACTCGATAAGAAAAACACGGAAGAACTTGCGGGGTATTACGCGATGTGCGTTTGAGGCATTTATTAGTAGAATGGTAAATTGGTACTAAATACAAAAAGACTTAAAGCTAGCCTGGGGAGAGCGGATTAGAAGCTCTATGCACGAAAGTGCAGTGGGAGAGAGAGGGAGAGAGAGAGAGAGAGAGAGCGGGTGTACGGGATCCGGAAAATAAGCGCCCTTTTGGGCTGAACTTTTTTATTTAAATTAAATAATAATAAATAATTAAACATTTGTTGTATACAATAACTTCAATTTTATAATTTATATATTAAAAATTATAACTGTTACGATCCCTGATTTTAATACATTTATGAGATGTGTTCGAAACATTTTTGTGCGAGAAATAAAATAAATAAATAAATTTGTTGTTTAATTTGGGAAGTAATGTCTTATGTTGAAGTTAATGTTAATCATTACTACGAAATGTTACGTGGTCATTGAGTTATTAATGAGATTAATAAAGTTGAAAGTCATAAGTGTCCGATATTGTATTGTGTATTGTATTGTATTGTGAAGAAAAAAATTCGACAAACGCTTTTCCATTTGATTTCGTTCTTTATTTTACTGCGTAGCTTTTAAATACTGATTTGAGCTTAGACATGTTGCTTCATTCAGGCATTAAAAATTCAAGGTTGATTATGTTCTTTCCATACGAAAGATAACGAACGGGGAACCCGGTAATCGATATTGTTTGTCGGTATTCCCGCGTAGCGCTCAAGTAATTACACTTCCGGTACGAATATGCTGATTTGGAACGCTTCAATTGCGAGTTCGGCCTTCCTTTGTGCAATTACACAGCTGCCGTGAATGACATTGATGAGTCGACTGACAATGCCATGAAGGAACAAATATTTGATTTCTAAATGACAGTGGAATTTAAACCTTCTGCTTGAGCCTGAATTTCAATCCTGACGCAAACTGGGCGCCATGTCTAAAAATACCATAAGGCAATGCTGTTACCTTGCGTTCCGTGTATATTCAGTGGGCATTGTAATAATTCACTTACAGAGCAGAGCAGCTTAGAAACTTATTGCATGTTTCTCTGAGGACGTTTCCGCACATTGACACGTGAGCCTCCAGCGCCTTCTCCACTGCGGGCTTCCAGTGCTTTTACTCCCAGAGGCAGCAAACGACTATTTGGTATTGGCCTCACGTAACTGGGAAGTCGAAATTTAATTTAGCTTGTTTCTGTTTTTCAATAATCCAAATTCACACAATTGTCGTTCTGGCCCATAAACACTGCCTTCCCTTCTCGATCTGGCCTAAAGGGCATTCGAAATGCATTTGGAATTTATAACAGTATTCAGTGGTGTAGGTGGCGGTGCGTTGCCTGCAGTGAGAAGGTGCAACTGGGTGCGGCAGAAGGGACGTTTGCCGGTAGTTTACCTCTCTTATCTCGACAAAACATGCAAAGTCAAAGTATTGAGTTTTGAGGGGGTGACTATGCGAACAGGTTCGAGCTTCCCTGCAGCCACTCTGAGGCTGAAGCGTCCTGCTGATAATCGAAAATCGATGGTCCAAATGGTTTGCATAACCGGTGTTCGTTCAACGCCTTGCCCCACAAATTTGATATCTGTGTACTTTGCATTTGCCCATTCATATATTTAGGTATAAGCATTGCTGGCTCCTCTTGCGGGGCAGGGCACAAAGGGCACAAGTTTTGAACTATGATTTCCATTCCTGAATCACCTGTGCCACTTCTGCTCCAGCACTCGGAACCTTGGCCCTTTCCCGCCCAAAAAGTCTGAGTGCGTCGAATGCACACTTTGAAATAAAATGGAATTTTGTTTATGAGTGCATTTCAAACAATAAAATGCGTTGCTCAAGGCCCTGGGAACGACAAAGTTTGTTAGTTTACCGCTTAGTCCTAATAATTTCGGTCCAATGAAAAATTGTTTTGGGCGACACACACCACAACTTTAAACCTATTTTTTAGTCATGAACGGTACAGAATTTAAATATGCATTGCTAAGGGGCGTGCTTATTGGGGTCTTGATTTTGTTAAGGCGTGCTAAACTGAGATCAAAACTTGTTGCCACGCCAAAAGGAACAGGCCATTGGCATTGATTTAATTTGCATCCAATTTAATACCCGCACGAGCACGTGGGCAGGACAACACTATCCCTTTCGAGTGAAGCGACGCACACGCCTGTCAAGCGGACAATTATATTTCCGCAAATACTCGTAACGATATGCAAATGTGGCGTAATTTGTGTGACAGCCTCTATGCGTGCGGGTGAACGAAAATCGTTAAGCGTTGGTCCCTCGCGTTTATGTGAAAACTTTTCGCTTTCATGTGAAATTCGCTAAAAAGTTGGAGCAGATACGAGGAAATTAACATTTTGACGTTTGACGGCCCTGTAAAGGATCCCAGACGTTCATACTCGGTAATGGTGTGCATGTGTAAGTAAACATAATCAACAAAACAAGGCGTCATGGGAGCCCGTTTTTGTTGCCAGTTTGCTTAAGTACGCACAGAATCTGCAAGGAATACCGACTCGTCTTATCGCTCAGTTGGTAATCGGCCATAAACGGGGCTTTATGCTAATTTTTGTAATTGCGGATTGGTGAAATATCTCAACCTAAAGTCAAGGATTCTTCGTCGGGTGAAATCCGTGGATTATCCTTTAACTGCGACCACACTCATGGCTCCCAACATATGGCCCAATGAGTGCCTGCAGACACCGTCTACTAAATAGAAAACTACGCTTTGAAGTCACCAAGGAATTCAATCAGAGCCGAATACCACCCCCTGAACATTTCTGGGCTATTAGCACATCGTCCCACATGCCTGTGGCTCCGCTCACTGCGACAGTGATGCTTTGTGTTAATTAAAACCATGCCGCGCATTAACATAATTGCCTGGGGATTACAATTGAATGATTAATAATAGTGCAGTAATTAAATGAAAATGCTCAAAAAAGGTTGAGAGCCCAAGAGCGACAGTCTCCAGGAGATATTCAGTAAAATTCGTTCCGCGTTTTTTGTAGGGTAATTAATTTTTTCTAGCAGGTTACATGTCTCCCACATACCGATTAGTTTCTACTGTTGCTATTCTCGGCTCCGCTATTGTCATGTCGAAGTTATGAAACTAATATGCTAATGCTAAAGCAGTGACATTTCTCCGTGATTTGCTACTGTGGGCAAAAAGTAAGGTGAATTTGTAAATCAAATTCATCCCCTTCAAAGTAATCCCCTATCGATAAAATACACTTATGCCAACGTTTTTTCCAATTCTCGAAAAATGCCAAAAAGTCCTTTTCCGGTAAGCCATTTGCGCCATTTTCGATTTTTCTTTTATTTCTTCTACGGACTCGAAATGCGTTCCCCGGAGTGGCCTGTTCATGTTAGGTGTTAGTAGGCGCGACAAATAAAAGTAGGGTAAAGGTGGCAGTTGTGGGGTTGTGGACAGGACAGATATATGGATCTGTCAAATGTCATGTGTGCGCTATTGAAGCTCGGTTGTTTTGTGCCGAATACCAAACGGAACGGACGCATCTGCTTTGTGTCCCGGAAAAAAGGAAATTTTCATCGTGAACAAAATCACAAAAGTTTTATTGCACGTTTTTAAAAGTGTCACCGTGTGAAGTGTGTCGGGGGTTGTGGACACCCAATTTTTTTTTTTGACAAATCTTAAAATATCGCCGTTGATTGAATTATAGGTACAGCTATAAGTAAAAATATTTTAATGGTGTTTATATTCTTTTCTTCGATGTTTGTTGCCAAAAAAATTTACCGCCTTCAACTCCGTTCACTGCAATGATTGTGATCGGCCAGTGCACTTGAAGTGTGCTGACATGCGTGCCAGCTATTTCACATGCGCGAATTGTGATTCTGATTGGGAATAATGTCATGCGTAGTATTTTTCTTTCTTTACAAATGAATAAACTTCAATTTTTTCTTCATTTGATTGCTTTTAACTTGATACTTTCCTAATTTTAGCACATTCTAAGAAGGTGTCCACAACCCCCCTTAAAATCTAAAATTGGCAAAAATGACTATTTTACAAAAACTTAAAAATTTTTCTTTTAGTAATAGATATCACTGTAATTATTCAAAAACTAGTTAGCTGAGGTCTCTAGCTTTCCATTGATATGTACCTGTCCGCGTAATATGCTCCAGTTAAAAATATATACGTGAAAAAGAAAACTGTGTCCACAACTGACACCATTCCCCTACAGAAAAGGAATACGAGGAAGTGACTACTGGCATGCTACCATATTGTTTGCCTGCATGCGTACTAAGTGGGTTAGGTTGGTATTAAAGTTTTTAGTTTGGGAAGGCTTTCTACTTTTGATGTGATCATGTACAAATCTTTATCTATATATATACAATTTGTATCGTCGTGTTGGACAGAAAACTCCTCCGAAACGGCTCGACCGATTCTAATGAAATTTTAAATGCAGATTCAGTAGGTCTGAGAATAGGCTAACATCTATTTTTCGCACCGCTAAGTGATAAGGGTAGTCCGCAATACAGCTTTAGCCGCTGCCTGCCTGGATGTGGTAGCCACGAAACTTACAAGTTTTGTGTTTTTAAATACCCGCAATGAAGCAAGAAGACTAGAACATCGACAATAACGCAGGTTTACAGTCGATAGACACAGAACAAATGACCAACAGCGCCTACAGGTACATCAAGCAATTACATTGGATTCATTCGTGCGTCTTGCATTTCGGTATGAGCCCGATATTGAACAATCTTTTCATTCAAAAGTTATAATTGGCGCTTCAGCGAATCTGGCAGTCCTCCTCCGAGAAGAGGACATCGACATCGGCTTACTACAAGAGCCATGGACCAGGGACGGACAAATCTCTGGCATGGCCATTAAAGGATACACGACATTATACACAAACTCGACAGGTAGGCCGAGGGCGGGTATAATCATTAAAAACAACCTTAACGCTCTTTTACATCCCAATCTTAGCAACTCAGACCTAGCAGTGGCCAGGCTGGTAGCAGCGGATGGGACAGCCTTACTAATAGCCTCCGGGTACATGGCCCACGACGAACCTGCACCACCTGAAGCGTTCATCAGGGCGATGCAATTCGCCGAGGAGACTAAGACGACGCTTATCCTCGGGTGCGACGCCAACGCCAGGCACACACTGTGGGGAAGCAAGGAAACAAACGAGAGGGGTGAGTCTCTTTTCGAACATATTATTTGCCGTGACGTCACTATATGTAACAGAGGGGAAACGCCCACCTTCATTTTTCCGAGTACGGAGGAATTCCAAGGTTGGGAAGAGGTCCTAGACATAACGCTCCAAATGGAGTATAGCAACCACAAGGTAGGAAAATGGAGGGTTTCGCCAAAAACTCTTTTTCAGACCATAGGTACATACTTTTTGAGATTTCGATGCCGACAAGCGAGACAGCACCGAAGCGCAATCCCCGTAACACAGACTGGAACAAATACGAAAAGGTTGTACAGTCAAAGGTAATGAACAGGAGGGTCAAGGTACGATCCACCCCGGAGGGAATAGACAAAGAAGTTGAGGACTTCATAAATATTCTGAACAACGCGTACGAAGAGTCATGCAGACTAACGTACTCTAAGAAGACATACCCACAATGGTGGAACAAGGAGCTAAGCGAGCTAAGAAAAAAGGCTAGAAAGGCCTTCAATACAAGTTACGGAACCAATAACTGGCAGCCGTATAAGGAAATACACAAGGAATACAAAAAAGCGATATACGCAGCCAAGAAAGACTCCTGGAGCAGGTACTGCGAATCGCTAGAAGGAATCAAGGACACGGCTAGGTTGAGTAAAATACTAGCCAAGGGGCACACTAGCCCCACCCTTATAAACAGGCCTGACGGTACAGGAAGTACGTCAGCAGAAGAGACACTGGAGATCCTGCTGGACACACATTTCCCAGGTAGCCAGATAGAAGAAACAAGAACAGTGGAAAGCCAGATGGTGGAACACCAGCTAAGAGTCGACGAGATCGTCACCATGGAAAGAATCCAATGGGCGATAGACTCTTTCGACAAGTACAAAAGTCCGGGACCGGACGGAATCATACCAGCAATGCTGCAGACAACAAAAGCATGCACTGGCAAATGGCTGCAAGCAATTTTCCAAGCATGCATTAAAACAGCACACATACCACTTCCATGGAAGGAAGCAAGAGTAGTCTTCATACCAAAACCAGGAAGAAGAGGACACATCCAAGCCAAGGATTACAGGCCGATTAGCCTGACCTCATTCCTCATGAAAACACTGGAACGGATACTAGATATCCACATCAGAGGAAGAACGGAGAAAAACCTTTCCGAAGCACAGCATGCATATAGGAAAGGAAGATCCACGGAGACAGCACTACACGAAGTAGTGGGATACATAGAAAAGGCACTGACATACAAAAATTACACATTGGCAACCTTCTTAGACATAGAAGGCGCCTTCAACAACGTAAACGCAGATTCCATCCTGAGCTCCCTCAACAGGATTGGAGTTGAAGAAGGCATCAGAAAATGGATCGGCGCAATGCTAACGAGCAGAAGGATAACAGCCGAACTGAGTGGCACTCATCACACGAGATATGTGAGGAGGGGCACACCTCAGGGAGGAGTTCTGTCTCCACTGCTGTGGCTAATTAACATGGACGACATATTGAGAGAACTCAATAGCGAAGGCGTGAAAGTGGTAGCATACGCAGACGACGTAGTTCTACTCACCTCAGGACCATTTCCAGACGTCATAAGCGAACTAATGACAAGGGCGCTGAAAAAACTCAACCAATGGGCAAAAGCCTGTGGGTTGGGCATAAACTCAAGCAAAACGGAACTTATGCTCTTCACAAAGAGGACAAAGATCCCCAGATTTAGTAAACCGAAGATAGACGGTACAGAGCTAGAGCTATCACAACAAGCCAAGTATCTGGGAGTGATACTGGATACGAAGCTTCTATGGAAACAAAACATCAACGAAAGAGTGAAGAAAGCAAGCATAGCCTTCTATTCCTGTAGGAAGATGTTCGGAAAAAACTGGGGCATAAACCCCAAGACAATACTATGGCTCTACACAGCGGTTGTAAGACCCATACTCACATACGGTGCACTAGTATGGTGGCCTGCACTAACTAGGGCATACAACATCCAGAAACTCACAAGGATACAGAGATCGGCATGCGCTGGTGCCACGGGAGCACTAAGATCGTGCCCCGCAGCAGCGCTGAATGCCATTCTAAACATAATGCCGATAGAACACTTCATCAGGAACACAGCAGCCCAAAGCGCGGTACGACTGAAGGCAAGCCAGAGCTGGAAGAACTACCACACCGGGCACTGCAAGATCCTGAACGAAATAAACAATCGGCCAACAGAAAATACTGATTACATGACAACCGAAATGAGATTCGGCAATGCATACACCACAACATACCCCACAAGGGAAGAGTGGAGAAGAGGGAGTGTAACCGAGCCAGATGAGGTATCACTCTACACCGACGGTTCAAAAATGAGCGGCGGGGTAGGGGCCGGAATCTATGCTGAAACCTGGGGGATAGAAGAGTCCTTCCACCTCCCAGGGTCAGCAACAGTGTTCCAGGCGGAGGTTCTCGGGATATTGAAAGCAGCTGAACTTTCATTGGACCGAGACCTCCGGAATACCAAGGTAAGGATATACTCGGATAGCCAAGCGGCCATCAAATCTCTCGCAACAGCCAAGACCACATCCACATTAGTGGCCAAATGCAAGGAGGCACTAAACAGACTAGCGGAAAACAACAGGGTACAGATAACCTGGGTACCCGGACATAATGACATCCCCGGCAACGAGAAAGCCGATGAACTGGCCAGGAAAGGGTCAGAAGAAATCACACTAACAACAGATATCCAAGCATCTCTGAACACGGTGCAAGCTGAAATTCACGACCACTTTAAATCATTCGCCAGCAAGGAATGGTCGTTGAAAGCCGAGCACAGAAGATCGAAACTATGCTGGCCCGAATTCAACAGGAGAAGGACAGCGGATCTGGTCTCCAAAAGTAAATCGGATATTAGGAGGATAACGGCAGCCATCACCGGCCACTGGCCAATAGGCACGCATGCCTGCAAGATGGGCCTACCCTACAACCCACACTGCAGAAGCTGCAAAGAACCGGACGAGCAGGAGACACCGGAACATCTACTGTGTCACTGCCCGGCATTCAACCAGATAAGAGCGCGTCACTTCGGAGCACACCAACTCGGGTCACTAGGGGAAGTGGGAAGGCAGACAGTGAATGCCATCCTAGCGTACCTGAATGACACGGGCTGGTACTAAAGGGAAGCGCGGGATACCACCAAATCGAGGGTGTGGTTCAAAACGGAGCTAAGCTCTAATTGGAGGTTACTTAGCCAAGAGTAACCTCACCACTTGCACCTACCATAATTGGTGCTATGGACAAGGAATGCCCGCATTGTCATGCTCTCAAATTCACAAATGAACCAGCCGGGATGTGTTGCGCTTTTGGGAAGTTGCAACTACCTGATATTGAAGCTAGAATTGAATCAAAAAATAACATAGTAAATTGAATTATCTGCGTTTATTATCACTCTAGAACTATATAAGAAAACAATTAGGGGCGAGACAAAGTTCGTCTGGCCCGCTAGTCATTTGTATATAAGACTCTAAAGGGTTCATGCAATACAAAAGACGTTCTACAGTGGCGCAAAACTAAGGGAATACAGGATCCAGTATTTGTACTCGGTACGTGAAAATTAAGCTGACCCAAAAAGTCAGCACTTTCCACGGCACCGTGAATAAGGTTAAAAATGAACGTAATGCCAAGCATTTTGGCATTTAGCCAGAATATGTGTATTAATTGTGTTAATATTAATTAATTAATATTGAAAGCTTTGTTGCTAGCAACATTATTCACTGTCAACATTTATATTATCTAAGAACACGCGAAAGCGAAAAGAACCGCAATCCTTAAATTTACAAAATTTTAAATACTTACTGCAAGGGTATTTAAACTTCGGCTTGCCGTAGTTAGCCTCCTTTCTTGTTAAATTATCACTAATGCTCTTTTTCCAGGATAGCTTCGAATCAGGTATTATAGTTCCCCTTTTTTTTGGGTTAATATATAAAACAATACAATTCTTCCGCAGGACTTTGAAAAATTGCTAAAATTTAAAACTTTACATATTAAACTATAAATATAAAATGTACGCTGTATCTTTCGTGGTAATTTTTTTTACCGAAATGGATCGATTTCATATAATCCATTTTCAAACTGCAAGCGTGTACATCCTTCAAAGACCCTCGACTCGAATGATGATGCAGAATAGTGATATATATATATATATATATACAGGGTCCGCCACGTAACTTTTTTTTTTTTTAATGCAATAAAACAAAAACGGTTCATCCGATCATCAAAATTTTTTTTTCATATTAAAGTACAATCCTTCCGGTTACTTATGGAATACAAGTTCGTTCAAATGGCTGCCTCGGCTGGCCTTGCAGTACGCCATACGGCCGACCCGATTTTTGAGGACATTTCCGATTGTTTGCGGCCGTATTTCGGCAACGGAGACGCGAATGTTGTCCTTCAAAGCTTGAATTGTCGCTGGCTTGTCCACATAACACTTGTCTTTGACGGCGCCCCACAAATAATAATCCAACGGTGTCAAATCACAGCTCCAAACGACGAGTTTCGGCTGATAATTGGCTGTGTAGCACGGAGCGCCGTCTTGCTGGAACCAAATGTTGTCCAAGTCCTCCTCTTCGATTTCCGGGAAGAACCAATCCGTTAACATGGCGCGTCGCCGTTGCCGAAATACGGCCGGAAATGTCCTCAAAAATCGGGTCGGCCGTATGGCGTACTGCAAGGGCAGCCGAGGCAGCCACTTGAACGAACTTGTATTCCATAAGTAACCGGAAGGATTGTTCTTTAATATGAAAAAAAAATTTTGATGATCGGATGAACCGTTCTTGTTTTATTGCATTTAAAAAAAAAAATGTTACGTGGCGGACCCTGTATATATGTATACATAAATATATGTAAGGATGAATTATGGGAATCACCTGGCAGTCCATACTAATATCGGGAAAAGTCGTGTGTTTAAGAATCAGCTGGAATTGTTCATCACTAAGAAATGGGAAGCGGTCTGAATAAGTTGAAGAAGTTTTACCGTCGTTTTATAATCAGTCGGAAAAGTTGTCAATCAGTGTATAATCGCGCAAAATAAGTTGTTAATCCTCAGCAATCCTTTAAAAATTTTGTAAACCTAAACCTTTCAACATATAACATTAAACATACATAGATAATATCAAATCATCTTACATATACATATGGGGCGTTCCACGCAAAATTTGCAAAGAACAATTTTTTTCCTTCTTATTATACCATGTACCGTAGCTACAAAGGTATATTAAATTCGTGCAAATGTATGTAACAGGCAGAAGGAAGCATTTCCGACCCCATAAATTATATATATTCTTGATCAGCATCAACAGCCAAGTCGATATAGCCATGTCTGTCTGTCCGTCTGTCCGTCTGTCCGTCTGTATGAACGCCTAGATCTCAGCAACTATAAGAGCTAGAGCCACCAAATTCGGTATGTAGGTCGGAATGTTTTGCACGCAGATCAAGTTTGTTTCAGATTTAAAAATTTCCCCCCACTCCCCCGCAAATCAATAAAAACGTTTTGCAGCCACAAATATTACCATAGATCTTTCTTTTTTTGCATAGGCATGCATATGTAGAACATGTATCAATACCGAAAATCTGGTAAAGATCGGGTGAAAAACACAAAAGTTATTTGCTTATCAGTGTGCTATCCATTTGGCAGCTATCAACAGGTGCATCCCAAAAAACAACAACAAAACTGATGAGCGCAAGAAACTAACTCCCGTGCGCAAAAAAGAGAGAGGGGTTATCTCATTCTCTGTCTTGCACACGCAAGTGCATGAGATGGTGGTGGTTTTGCAAAGAGCGAGTTTGTTTACATTTCTCTTATAGGCAAAAGTCGCGATCAGCTGACTTTTGTTTATCGTTGTCAAAGAGCTAATTCGAGCGGCGATATATTTTGGTACATGGTATATAACAGTCGTTCACGAACGACTGTAGCTGTCTTACTTGTTTTTAGTTTAACTTATTGAAAAGCTAAGGAAAGGGCGCACGTTTCATGTCTTGGACAAATTGTTGTATCTTCATTAGTTTTCTCAGTATATGCGGTTGAAAAAAGTATCTTTTTTAAAAACGGGAAACTTTAGAAAATTATTTCTCGAAAATTCCAAGTATCAGATTGAAATAAAAAATACGTATCGAATATTTTCAAGTAATAAACCGAAAAAAAATATAAGAAGAAAAAAAAATTTTGGTGGCAAATTTTGCGTGGAACGCCCCATATACATTGTGGCAAATCCATCTTCTGTGTGTTACATACATTTAAGTCTCTAAGGAGGCTGCAGCCTTAAACCCAAATAAAATGGGTATCGAAGTAAGCTACGGAATTTAAGGTATATTGTTTAATTTAAGGCAACCCACTCTTGCACCGTATTATTTTGTCTGAAACAGCAGAAAAAAAAATAAAAGAAAAGCCAGTACAATCGCGGCTCTCAGATCGGGAAAATCGAGTTCAGGGCTTTGTTTGAGAGTTAACGTACCCACCCCCAGTAACTCAATTGTGAATATTGAATTTCATTCAATTAATCATCGAATCGAAAAATGACGTTGATAAAAACCGCGAGCTGACTGACATGAAGCCAGCGTTGTGCCAACAGCCCAAATGGCTCTGCCTTATTCCGCCCTGCCTGTCCTGTTCCTGAACTTGAATGCCGATCTGACTTTTTAAAGCCTTGACTATTGTTTAAGATTTGCTTTGCAAATTTGGTTTATTGGCTATACTACAAAATCAGTGTTAACGGCGTGAAAAACAATTTATAAGTTATCTCTATGAAGTTAAAAGTAATTGTTTCTATCTATAAAACAAAATATATATGAAATTAAATAAAACTAAAAAAATGATAATAGAAAAAGTTATAATAGAACTGTGAGTTTCATTTCGGCACTTAATAAAAAGAGAGACTTGATGTGGAGAGAAAACCCATTAATTTATCATTAAAAATGTTCTACTGTTAAGGAGACACCATCCGACTTATCGTTTACATATATTCAAGAAAAATGTTCAATACTCATACATATGTACATATTTTACGGATGCACAGCAGCAACCATGCCTCTCGGGCTTACTGTATTGGCGTCAAAGTTACCTCCGATTGGTGACATAGATGTTGCCAAGGAGGACAGGCATACTACAACAAAAAAAAAAGAAAAAGAAAACGGTTACACAGTCGGCAGACTATTAAAGGAAAGCAAAACAAGTCCGGGTTCGACGTCAATTATGTATGCACACATGGGATTGAAGTCCCCGAGTGTTTGACTTCGCATAAGGGATTTCTTTAATCATCCTCAGCCCAAAGAACACCGCGCCTTTCTCCCCTGCATTCCACTGGCGTGAGTATGCAAAGTAATCATAGCATTCTTTGCTTTTATACAAATTAATTGCGAATAATGGGCTTGCGACTTATTCAGCTAATGCCAGTCAACAGAGCGTGAAAATAACGAAAAGTTAAAAGAGTCTCAGGAAATGGATTCCTCTGGGACCTTTCATTGTAAAAGGATTCCTTGGGGACCAAGGGCAGAAATCTGCCCTTTTATGCCTTATGGACCAGCCGAAACGAGAGCCCTGAGACAAGTGAGATGTGCTTAACAAGATTCAGCAGTTAATGTTGAATGATAACGATATATTTTACAAATAAAAAAATCCAAGCTTTTAAAAGCTTCTGGGAATTAGTTATTAGTTTCTTCTGATTTCACGACAAACACAAAATTGTCATTAAAAAAAAAATATCCTTATATGCAGACTCTGACATCTAGGCAACAACTGATGAAACCGAAGAGACTTCTGAGAGATAACCAAATTACATGTTGCCGTTGTTAAAGTCCGTCTTCGGGACTTTAAGCTTCAAATGAATTTTGTATGTCAATTATGCCGGCTTAATAATATGTGGATGCGAATTTAAATAACCATAAAATTAATGTATTTCTTTTAAGTTTGTACATTCATTTCATTTTTATACCCTTGCAGGGTATTATAATTGTAGTCAGAAATTTGCAACCCAGTGACGGAGACATTTCCGACCCTATAAAGTATATACATATATTCTTGATCAGCATCAACAGCCGAGTCGATCTAGCCATGTCCGTCTGTCCGTTTCTACGCAAACTAGTCCCTCCGTTTTGAAGCTATCTGAATGAAACTTTGCAGATAGTCTTCTATATGCTCTCACTACTATATATGTCGGAACGGGCCGGATCGGACGACTATATCATATAGCTGCCATAGGAACGATCGGAAATTTTTGAGAAAAAAATTTTAACTAAACTATTAGTTAAATTAGTTTAATTTTAACTACACTAAACTATTTCGGTTTTAATTTTATTTAAATCGGACCACTATATCACATAGCTGGCCTAGAAATATATATAAAAATTCATTTAGTTTGTTCGCAACATTTTTGGCTCGCATAATTTTTTGCTGGCAACACTTTTCCTTTGATTTCCTTTAATAGAAAGCGGAAAGTCAGAAAATTTTTTTCTTATTCTTCTACTTACTGCAAGGGTATTTAAACTTCGGCATGCCAGAGTTAGCTTCCTTTCTTGTTTACATCTTTGTGTATCCAATTGTTTATACTGTTTTATATTCACTTGAAAATCCATGATATTGTTTGTTTGGTCGAACTGTGCCTGGATTTAATTTACGCTTTCCTTGGTAAACTGTAACATTAAATTCCACGTCCTGGACTTCCAATCGCGTGTCCAGTAATCCGAGTGGATCTGCAACCTGCCCCTTCATCATCGTTCATTTTCCGCCTCGTGACTCTGAATGGATTCAAACCGTTTTAACCACTAATGAGAACAATTGCAAGAGGCTGGACAATTTTTTTGTATTCTTTTCATTCAAGCATTAAACTTGTACTCCCACTCATGCCGTACCCAATTCAAAACTTAAGGGGAGACTCATCGTAGAAATTTAAACTGTGTCATTACATACAAAAAAGGCGTTTATACTTATTAACTGGCATTCTTTCTTTCACAGGGTCAGACGAAAGTTATACAACTTTTAGTCGTTTCAGCTGCTTCGGTCTCACTGCTATCCGAAAACGCTTCCTTTGGCCTCAACTGGGTCCGCTCTGCATTAACTTTAAACCGACTGGGGGCCTTGGGGTCTTTGAAAAGGGACTTTAATTTTTGAAGGAGCACTTATAAGTTGTGCTTTGGGAGTCAGATGTCTTCTGAGGGTCCAAAAGAATTAAAAGTAAGAAGGGTTCGAGTCGAGTGTGTACGACTGTGAGATACCTGGTACACAATAAATTTACGTTACTTAAGATGATTTCAGATCAGTCCTATGAGTTGTTGAAAAGGCCAGGTTAATTTCCAAAGTAATTTGCTAAGTTGAATCCGAATCTGCCAAGGAGCCTTACATTCGTAACTTCATGGTAATTGATCTCTTAAACTCTTGAAATTAAAATGTATGAGTTATATTATATGAAGTAATTAAAGGGACAGACCAATCCTTTTTTTGTCGTTTTTCGGGTACAAAACCTCAAGTATCTGAAATTCCTAAAGTGATGGGAAAGTTTTAAGACAGCATTCGGACTCTACATAGTAAATTACTTCAGAAATTAATTTTAGTTTTCCCATAAAATAAAAACTATCCTATTCGGACCTACTTTAGTACACTTCGTAAATAGCAGCATTCTCGTGCATCTTAGAATTTTATTTCTTAATTTTTTTCCTGTTTAGGAATTCGGTATGGTAAAGAGCCGAATCGTAAAGAGCCCACTGATTGCCCTGATAGGTTTTAATTAATAAAATAAAGGATGGGGCAATATTGTGGGATCTTCAATCTTGCTACATTACCTCAATACCTCAATACATCAATACTGATTTTCCTGACCTTAAAACTAATTTCAAGAGAAATGTGGTGCGTTTTAAGAAAACTGAAGAATGCCTATGGTACCTACTACAAACAGAAAGTTCAGGATGCGTAGTGGCCATGCCTTGACAAACAAATAAAAAACACAAAAGCTTGGTTTTAAGGAATCCAACAAATGGGATTTTCTTATTTTCCCGATCAAGTTTAAGTTGATCACATGGGTCACCTATGCACCAAGGCCAAGTGCATGTGATAGTGCAAGTCGCATACGACTTTACGAAACAGCAAACATACTAGGTGTACCAGTATGAAATGAGCGTTTTTTTTTTGTACGAAAACAATAATTAGTAATGGGAAAGTAAAAACAATTTAATCAAAGTATTGGCCATTGCTTTCTACACATTTTGACTACCTTTCTGGCAATTTGTGGATACCACGCCAGTAAAATTGTTCGTCCTTTGAAGAAAACCAATCAGACACCCAATTTTCGACCTCCTCGTAGGAATCAAAGTGCTGCTCAACCAATGCGTGTCCCATCGATGAAAACAAATGGTAGTCGGAAGGAGCCAAGTCTGGTGAATACAGCGGGTGGGGTAGGAGCTCCCAGCCAAGTGCTTTGATAGTAGCCTGAATCGGTTTTGCTTTGGGTCCAGGATTATTGGCATTGAGCAAAATTACCTTGCCGTGTCTTCTGGCCCATTCTGGTCGTTTCTCGATCAATGCATGGTTCAAATTGATCTTTTGTTGTCGGTAGCGAACAGTATTAACACTGTTTCACCAGGTTTAAGGAGCTCGTTGTACATCGCACCTTTCTGGTCCTACCAAACACAGAGCATTGTCTTCTTGCCGAATCGATCTGGTTTTGCGGTCGATTTTGATGGTTAACCCATGATTTTTTCCGTTTAGGATTCTCAAAATAAATCCATTTTTCATCGCCAGTAACAATTCGATGCAAAAAAGATTTTCTTTCGTGTCTTTGAAGCAAAATTTCACAAGTGTTTTTTCGCTTTCCGCAAATCATTACTTTCTGGTACAAAGATCGACATGTTTAACACGATTAAAAAATATGATCTTGTCTGTTCAATGACTTGATCTATACTAAATATTTTTCGCACTTGTCATAGAAACCAAATAAAAAAAGGATAACGGCTCTATCACAATAACTGTTCCCTATCGAGACATTTGAAGCTTGTCGCTCATTTCATACTGGTACACCTAGTAGATGACATTATTAATAAGATTAAAATAAAAACAAGAAAGGAAGCTAACTTCGGCAAGCTGAAATTTGTATACCCTTGCAACTTACAATTGGATCATTATGAATTCACCAAATTCAACTCCACGATACGTATCCACCACTTCCCTACACAATGAAAGTGCGCTGTGATATCGATGATTCCAAAGCCAGGCAAACCGGAGAACCTTATTACGTCCTACAGACCAATAAGCTTGCTGCCCACATTCTCTAAAATATTCGAGAGTATATTTCTTAGCAGAATTATAGCAATAAATTGTGTTCAGGATGCCATTCCAAATCACCAGTTCGGCTTTTGGAACTACCATGGAACCCCAGAACAAGCCCATCGAGTAACGCAGCATATCCTAGATGCAAACAATTGAACGGCAATTTTTTCTTTCACGAATAAATTATGATGTAACCAGAATTTTTCCAAAGTTGCCTTGCTAACTTGATGGACATCGTGCCGCTAGATAAGCGCGGTTAAATTTTTATAAATTTATCCGGCTACTGGAGGATCATATCTTTGGGAAGGAATGACAAAGTAATCTTCCTACTGCGACTTTTATATTAACATTTTTTCGTTATGCGTTTTAGAAGCCGTCTGGTAAAAAACACTTTAATTTTAACCAAGAATAAGCCGTTACACCGGCTGAAATACTACCTTTACCTCTAATATAACAATAAAGGGTTACCCGTTTTTAAGTATAGCGGTCAATTAACAATTTTCTTTGGCGATCTGTTGCAGCTAGAGATATTACGCGTGCTTTAATTTTATCAAACAGTTTTAATAAAGTTGCACCCTTACTTTACGCCGTACTTTGACCAAAAAGGAGCCCGGCTCTAATTGGAGGCTCTGGCAAGTGCCTCACCACTTACACCTTCCTACCCTTGCAGAGGGTTAAATGATTTTAGTAAGAAGTTTACAAAGTAAAGCATACGTATCTAACACAATAAAGATCGACTACATACTCACTAAATATCTGAAACATTCACGGAAAATGTAAAAGGGTAAGTTTAAAGTGTAAAATGTATTAAGTTTACATCATTTAGTTGTTTTAGAATCTGCGCATATTGTACTATATTTCTTTAGTTATTCAAATTGAAGTTATTATATAATTCAAATAAAATATTTTATGTATTACAGTTTTAGATTTATCCTAACCGACTTTGTAGGTCAATTTGCAAACTGCAAGGGTATATAAACTTCGCGATCCCAGAAGTAGCTTCCCTTCTGGTTTCAATTTAAAAGTCGCCTCTATGTCCTTGCATTGTCCTGCCTCTTAATCATTCAGTTTCTTTTTTCGCTTGCTAACGAAGTTCACAAAGGCATTGGCCCAAATTTCCGACACAATTTTCACTGCAGGGCAGTCCTGGGTAGTGCGCTCTTCCTGCCTTTCCTCGGTCTGGACGTCAGTTAGCGTACACTGGTATTACATAAAATTGGTCATACGCACCGAGCTCAGTTTCATTATACTCCAGTATCCCTGCCAGCCCGCCTCGGTGTTCCCAGTGCTTGGACAGGAATGCTGACAATGGGCTTCTTTCTTTTCGATTCGTTGGGCTGCTGGGCACCGACACGTTTGCTGGGAGGATGCAGCGAAGTGAGAGCATTCGTGCCGGAGCCCTGAGCTCGGCGAGACAAAACCGTGCAGCAGACTTTCCAGAAAACTAGCCGAGAGCTACCAGGCTGTACGTCTGCCCGTGTCGGGTGCGTATGTGTGGCTTTGGGATTATTTATGCTCCTGTGCTGTTGTTGTTTACTTTAATTGCCACTCACTGCTGCCCAACAAAGTCCGCACTGGTCCCACGGTCTGAATTATATGCTTGATAAATTGCTGCTGCAGCAAATCATCGTCACTGTGGTCCTGGGCGTAGGAGGGGGCGTGGTCGTCGCTATCCAGCTGGCAAGGAATTACTACTATACATATCAGAATGTGTGATTTTTAAAGGCAGGCCATGACCGGTAATACATAGTGGGATCGGTATAACGAAAATAGTGTAGGTACTAAAGATGCATCGAGGGTATAATTGTCCCCCTCTAATCCATATATTGGGGCAAAAAGATGGCAGTGAGCTCATGAAATATTCCAGGTCATCAAACGTACAACAGATTTCAGAGTCTATTATAACTAGCAATTTGTGGTTTGAATGGTAGTTTTAAATTCTTCCTAAAATTACCAAAGATTCCTGCACAATAGTCGCTTCAAGATACAAGTAAACACAAAATCATACATGTTAATTGGATGTAGATAAAAAATGATTCATGGGTTTATATGCCGAGAAAGCCACCGAACCATTTACAATTGAATGTTGGACCTGTGGCTATATTTATTGTTAATTAAGTACCACTGCAGCCGATCAGCATTGTTTAAAGGATATAATGTGTATGGACCCTTCGTGGCACACACTACACGTTTTCTAGTACTAAATAAAAAACATAAAATTTTATTTTAACAATGAATTTATTAGAACAGTTTGATCTTAAATGGTGTACCATTTACAGATGAGCACATTTGTAAGCCTTGTTGATTTTGATAATAAGCCTCAACAGCTGAAACGATTAACCCATGTCCGCCTGTCTTTTATTCGATTTAGCATTTTAAGAGGAAAAACTAATGGAATAAGCTCTGAGAATCATTTCATGTTTCTTATGGAATGTCTCTCCGAATTGTTTTTGTACAATTAAGAACCCTGTTATCTTTAGAACTAATCTCTACTTCTAAGCACAATATAAGAAAATAATTATAATAGAAATCCAGAAAGGAAGCTAACTTCGGCACGCCGAAGTTTGTATACGCTGCTAAGGTACATTTACAATTGGATCGGTATGATTTCACCTAATTTGATCAAATGAAAAGAAAAACTAACAAAAAGTATATCTTATATATAAAATTCTGCTGTCACACTTTTTGTAACAAAACTCCTCCGAAACTACTTGACCGATTTGGATGAAATTTTGAGGGGATATTCTGTAGGCCTGAGAATCGGCTAACATCTATTTTTCCTACCCCTAACCGATAAGGGTAGTCCGCAATACAGCTTTAGTCGCTGCCTGCTGACTGTAAGATTAGAAATTTTGAATATATGGATGTGGTAGCCATGAAATTTACGTCAAGTTTTGTATTTTGAAATACCCAAATAATATTTATGTGGCAGTGCTGTGGCAATTCGGATAGGTGGGACGAAGTTCACCGGGTCAGCTAGTATACATATATACCAGCAAATTTGGTTTTCTCGTTTACCTATTAAACAATGTTTACAGTTTTATAGGTACAGTTTTAGATTAACAGTTTTATATTTTCTTCTTCTTTAACGATCGTATGACAGCTATATGATATAGTATTCCGATTTTAATAAAATTACTATGAATCAAATTTTAGGAAAATATGTATGTTGAAAACTGGCAAAGTTGGTTTATTTCTTCTAAATTTTTCGATCGTTCCTATGGCAGCTTTATAATATAGTCGGCTGATCCTGACCGTTCCGACTTACATATGTAGTAGTCAGAGTATATAGAAGACTATATGGAAAGTTTCATTCAGATAGCTTGGAAACTAAGGGACTAGTTTGCATAAAAACGGACGGACATACGAACAGACGGTCAGAAGGACCTGGCCGAGCAGCAGAGTGAATACGTCCGTGTTTAGTTCGAAATCACTCGCAAGACTAAATCCTTTTTATTTTGTTATCTCGTTTGTTCGATAACTTTATAGGTCAGAAATATCTCCTTCACAGCGTTGCAAACTTCTGACTTAAATTATAATACCCTGCAGGGGTTTTAAAACTCTAGTCATACCAACACTGTTTTACGGGTTCGAAGTATTAGGTAACTGGTTCAAAACGGAGCTAAGCTCTAATTGGAGGTTACACAAAGTAACCTCACCACTTATACCACTAGGTAACTGTGATGCCATAAGCCAGAAAAAAATAAAGTAACTATCAACAATGTTACACAAAATGTCTACCATTTGAGATAAACGGACCAAGTATTTCTGCACAATATTATAATAACAGAACAGAATAACTATTTATTTAAGTTAATCAGATTTTTTCTTCATAACGAAATGGAAATTACTCAATGTTATAATATGACCGAAAATACCCTTTTCAAAAAACAATACAAAAGCAGTCTTCAAAATTGAAATAGGTTTCATTCCTAGTTTGTTCTTCTCGATGCCCGAATAATGGCAAAGCTGAAAACTTTGTAGTGTTTTGAGAGGCAGAATAGCCGGCTGACAACGCCGGGCAGGAAATTTGATCTTTTTTTTGGGAAATTTTCTCTTTATGTATTTCTCCTATGCGGTTTTGCTTACGAGCCCCATCCGGATGGTGGTAAGAATCCTTTCGCCTTTTGCAGAGCTCCCCTGACTTGCATTTATTGCCTGAGCTTGTAAACATGACATTTCCATATGTATCTCCATGTGGCCTCCTCAACCTAGAGCACAGCGGGTTAGCAAAACACGTCTCCATACTCTCGGTGTTTTGGCCAAGACCACACGTAGCGGAAAACACGGATTACAGGAGAGCCACTTGCACGCTCTTCGCTTCCGCTTATTTGACATAATTTGAATTCACTAGTTCTTTAAAATGTTTAATATTTACTCAAAGCGTTTTAAATTGAGATTTTTACATTTCGAGAATTCAGTTGCCTTTATCTGTCGAAATCAAGATATATTAGAAGGTAATGGCGCCTGTGTACCGGCTGAGTACAGGTGGGCGTCAAGACCCCCGCCCTGTACTGTTCGGCTCGATTTTGTCCCACCTCTTTGATGTTTTCCGAAACAGCGGTCAGGAGTGGATGGCTTTTGTATGGCGCGATGAAGGGACTGCCAAATTGAATAAGCTCGCTTTTCGGTTCATCCCCTGACGGTGTTCGGTCAATACATCCTCACAGAAATTGAGGTTGACAGGAGTGTCCTGTATGGGTGTTACTCATGCATGCCACTGCTGCCAACAGCAAAGTTAATAAGAAAGAGAAAAAATGTATATAATACATATATAAATATGATAGCTCAAACTACCGAAAATATAATATATTAACCCCTATTAATTGAAAACAAAAAAGGAAGCAAACTTCGGCACACCGAAGTTTGTATACCCTTGCATCTTACAATTGGATCATTATAATTTATTCCAATTCGGTTTCTATGGTAGCTATGTGTATGATATAGTGTCCAATCTTTATAAAATTAAAATCAAAATTCTAGAATAATACAAAATGGCCATATCTCAAATTATATGAAAATATGTGGAAAATTGTCTAAGTTAGATTTTTTTCCCACAAATTTATCAATCGGTCCTATGGCAGCTATGTGATATAGTGTCCGACCCGGCCCGTTCCGACATCCATATAAAGTAGTGAGAGCATATAGAAAGACTATCTACAAAGTTTCATTGAGATAGCTTAAAAACTGAGGGACAAGATTGCGTAGAACAGACAGACGGACAGACGGACATGGCTAGATCGACTCGGCTGTTGACGCTAATCGAGAATATATATACTTTATTGGGTCGGAAATGTCTCCTTCACTACGTTGCAAACTTCTGACTAAAATTATAATACCCTGCAAGGGTGTAATAAGGAACTTAAAATGAATATCCAAACATGAAATATGGGAAATTGTGTTCGGCGGGAACGTTTAATGAAACACAATCTTTTTCGGAATGGGGATTATTAGTCAGGGACGAACAGACTTCTGTCCCTATGGCTGCCCCACAGCAGCTCAGAGTCGTTGTTTATAGATTATTCAACATTTTGTTTTATCTGGCTGGGGTAAGCGTTGAGTTGCCCCTGCTGGAGTTCGTCCTAATAATAACCAAATGGATCCGGTGTGCTTACTCGCCTGTTAGGGCACACAATGAGTAAACCTTATTTGTCAAAATCATATTTATGCTGGGTTAACGAGGTTATTTATAATGTGCGCTTGTATACATATTTCGAATAACAATGAGCAGCTCAACATGGCGCCGCAAACTTATTTTATGAGTAGCCTTCTGCAGGATTCTAGATAGATGGGGTAAAGTTGGGTAGGATTACTTACGTGAGGAGTATACCTCCATAATTTTAGGTAATGCAGGAGGAGTCCATCACAATCATTGTTAATGGAAAAAATTATTGTATTCTAACAATCGCTGCTCAAAAACAAGCCAAAAAGCACGGAAATTACAGTATGCTACTGCCAGAGTCACTACAGTACGGAAGGAGGACGATTGCTTCACCTAATCATATTGGACTGTAAATGTTAATTAACTTATCAATAGGAATGCCCCACTGTAAACATGTAGAACGTCACTCCTTCCGGGTTGATTCGCGTGATAAACTTATCATTTGCTTTATACAAACCTAAGCTATGGCGTTTATTGAACAAGTCCTGCAAAGAGAACGAAAATCGGTATATGGTTCTCGGAATTATTGGCAAGCTTACCACAACAGAATATCCCATCTGACTGTTTAGACCAAGTCGATACAACAAAACATCAAATGTTTGCGGACACAAGGGGCAGTAACGAAAGCCCCCCTGGTTGACGAATGCAACTGCAAACGATCTTTCGCCAAAGTCGTTCACCGGTCTTACGGGGCGGGCCCAAACCTGTAGGATTTAATTTATTGCATGGATCAAAGGGAGCTAGCTTCGCGCTGCCGGAGTTTTTATACTCTTACACACTACAAAATGTAACAGAAATATAACATTATATATTTGTAAAAACATAGACCTTTTTGATGCGTTTACCAACGCCCTCACTCATCTAAAAGACTAAAAAACTAGTTCGCATAGTAAGACAGACGTGTAGACAGACGCATATGTCTAGATCAACTCAGCTATTCATGGTGATCAGGAATACATATAATGAGACCAGAAAAGACTACACGGCAAGCTGCAGGTCAAAATTATAAAACCCTGCAAATTCTCACCTCCATATTTTTCGACTTAAGAACTCTTTTTCCGGGCAAGCCCAGCGGGTCCTGATCTATCGCTATTATGTCGCGGTTCTGGAGCAGTTCCCTTATTTCTGGTCGTACGGTTTCCAAGTCGTTAGTCATAATAAAAGGAGCCGCCAGTACAGCCCAAATAGCGATTTGCAGGCGGCTGGCGTCATAACTCAAGCGATAGTTTCCCAGGACAAGCTAAGAGAAATGTCGGCTTCAATAAGGGCGGCTTCAGCTGATTAAGACATTACCATGTCAGGATCATTCCAGCGACCAGGACCAGAATGCGCGGTCAAAAGATTCTGAATACTGGAGTATCGTGACATTATATAAGCCACCGAAGCCAGCGAGTCCTCTACGTCGACTGCGAACCGCCAGAGATTGCAATGTTGAGAAATCAGTGAGTAGTCTGGCTGAAGGAAGGCGCGCTCGATGAGTGGCTGAACGAATCACACCTTCGAAACTTACCTCCGACTTATAAAATGGCCAACTGCAGGAGTACACAATGGGCCGACCCGTCCTATTCAGGGCCCTGCCAAACGCCGGATAGCCCCGGTCGAGTTCCGCATTGCTTGCATAACAACCATCCATCTTCACGTAGTCGACGCCCCAGTTGGCGAAGGTCTGGGCATCTAGCTCGAAATGGCGAGCGGCTCCGGGACCCCGGAACATGCATGTCTTCTCACCTACATCGTGGTAGAGTCCAAACTTTAGCCCTAGGCTATGAATCTGTAAGGCATTGAAGGTAGACAGCTAATGTATTTTTAATAGTCGACTTACATAATCACCAAGAGCGCTCATACCGCTGGGGAATCGCTCCGAGCTCGGCAAAAGCTCGTGCGTGGTCTTGTCGCGAGAGGCCTCCATCCAACAGTCGTCGATTATAACATACTGATATCCCGCAGCGGCATAACCCCCGGATATCAGCAGGTCCGCTGTACGTTTGATGAGCGCCTCACTAACAAGGAAAACTTTACAAGCGGCAAGATAAGATACTGATAGTCAAATCCACCTGATACAGTCCCTCGGAAAACGAGCACAGTCCGTCACGCAGCGAAACCTCTCAAAGGGCATCCAGCCCATGGGCGGCGTTCGTGCCAGTCCGTTCTCGAGTCCATCCGCAAAGCGAAAAAAAGTGATCCCAACCAGCAGAACAGCCATTAGCAACGAAAAGTTTGCGGTCGACATCGAAATCAGAAAGCAAAAATTATTTATATAGTTGGCTGTGAAAATTCGCATTTTTCTCTGCCGCCAGTAAAAACTGTTGATATTGGGTTGCGAAACTAATTTGGTTAGATTGCATAAAGTGGGACGAGAGGTGAGTAGCACTAACGATTTTGGTACCCTATATTATAAATCTCATTAACATTTTGGATCTCCTATTGTGTCAAAAATAAATGTTCGAAATTGATTTATTAAGCAGTGATAGCATATGTAGCTTATATGGTAGACTAGATTGGATTGTATTGGTTTTGTATAATGTAATTCCGTTGCTGGTATTGATAGTAGGGAAAAGATTCCCGGCTTTAAAGTAAACTCCGTGCACCAAGAATTAGCAGACGTACAATTCTAAATCAGGATAATTTATAATTTTAAGTCTATGTCTATTAACCCTAAGGCTTATGGGTACCATAAACTTAGAGTAGCTCTTATAAAAACGATTTCATAACCTAAGTCGGGATCTGATTCCAACTAAGACGGTTTAAGAGAATGCAGACATAGTAGACCTTCTTGTCTAAGAAAAAACCTCTTCATTCAATATTATTATTTTTTGAATTTTACAGTAATGTAAAAAACTGGGTTGCAGCTATGGGTACCGTGTATATCATGTCCAACGGCAATAGATACAAACCTTCAACTACAGCCCTTCCCCGCCTTTTAGGCGAACCGCGACCTGTCTTACTACAACGAGCGTAATTTAATTTTCCAGCTAATGAATTATACACGAGAGAACATCCACTCGCTCATAACAAATATTTAAATGTCTACAATTGGAATGTACACACTTATTAAAAAGAAAAGTGAATTATTGCTGTCCACGAGTACCGACCACTGTGGCAGGCAAATAAACCAGAATGCCTTGCACAATCAAGTGCCGGGCAGAACATTTAATTTTCCACCCGTTGTGTCTTTGTTTCACTTTCCGACTCGAACTCACCATTGACCGTCAAATTGTAATCAAATGATAAATGTTGGAAAGAAAACAAAGCTCGACCCGACGTCGTCCCCCGGCAGGATGTGCAGAAGAGTTCCACCGCAGGCCGCCACCGCAGGGCACCACCGCAAAGTTGTTGACAGCAAAAACAAAAAGAGACTTCGAAGTGGAGCAGTGGCCACTGCCCACAAGGCGATTATCACAGGTTACCGCAATGTGGATGGGCAAGCCGCGCCATCCTGCGGAGGATGATTCTTCCCGGGATTGGGGAAAGACAACGCACTCGGGCTGGGACTGTGGGACGGAGGGAACAAGAAACTGTAACAAGTCGCAGGACAATGATTTGAATTTCTGCGCTTTTGTTTTGGGTCCCGTTCGGTTTTATGGCTCAGAGAACGAAAAGAAAGAAAAAGAAACGTCCAAATAAGGCGAGGACAGTAAACGGAATGGGAGTTGGTAGGAATTGCAGGCGCTGGCCGCCTGCCGCAAAAAAATTAAAATAAACTGAAAGCCAAAGAGGACCAACGCACAGATGCTACTGCTTTAACCAAGCCATGAGCAATGTAAGGGCCCAGGAAAAGGCAGTGGAAGCTGCTCCTTCTCGCGGATAGTGCGGCTGAATAAAATATAAACCTAAGCCAAGGTTTGCGGAATGCCATTCATGACTCTGCACAGAGATAAGACGCGGTGGCCCTCGTCACTACAGCATTGTCCTTTAAAATTGCGTGGGCGCACCGCATTTTTTCAAATGTTGTTTCTTTAGAATTGCTCACAAGTTCTTACTTATGCCACCACGGAGGATATGTTTTTCCTGTTTATTTCTGCTCTTTCACATCGGCTGCTTCAAGCACATAAAATTTCCCGAAAGGCCTGCGAACGGCGTAAGACTGCTTCTCTTCAAACACATGGCCATTGAGTCTAAACACGAAATGGAATATTAATTATTAAAACACAAATATTTTTTAGAAAAATAAGTAGGAAAGTAAAAAAGTCAAGCGAATTTGAAAACGGAGTAACAATTTGAAACTCAAATTCTTCCATAGTAGCAGGACATGCCTCCGACTTAATACTTTTTACGTCGATTTGAAATGAGAAAATTATAGTTAAAAGTTGTGATCTGTATGGTTTTTTTGCCAAACAGTTTAGTTTGGGTTGCTTGTTTGTCTTTTCCCACTAAAAAAGCGCTCTGCAAATGGTGAACCGACTTTCTTCCGCACCGGTAAGTAACAAAAGTAAAATTAAAATTATATAATTTGTTAGCTTGAAGGCCAAGGATTTGGTTTTTGTTTTCGAAGAACAGAATCTTACTTGTATACCTGAGTCCGAGTGTCGCTTAAAAATGTATGCAATCATTCGCAGTGCCTCTCGGTTATAAATACTTAATTTATGCAAATTAAATGATTCCCGGCTGTCGTCCGCAGAACTAGATACGACAACGCAGATGCCAGCTTCCCAAGCGATGAGAGCCTCCACGATATGCCCCATTTCGGCTAATTAGCATAAGGGAAGTTCGGTTGTTGGTTAGACTTAACTTCATTACACCGCCTACTTTCCCCTGTCAGCGCTTCCATTCCCATTTGGAAGCGAGTGTCCCAAGCACTTAGGCCGGGAATTCCGGCTGCGTTTTTGTTGCCTTCACTCCCGGCTATTGGGCAACGCCAACTAATTAATTCTCACTCTTGCCACTACCGAGCCAGGGCCGAGAAAGGGTGCACATGGGAGCCCCCTCCCAGATCCGGCTCCGCTCGATTCCAGAGCTGATTCCGTCCTTGTCGAATTCCACGGCACCCCTATCGCTGCCGTGTGCTCTACGCGTGTAGTTTTCCGAGTTAATGTGGCAAATATGTTAACAAGCTTCTTTACAATATGCCATAAAACACACAGACCGTTCAGGACAAAAGTCAGCGGAATTCGGCGTTATGTTTGCATAGGTTTCCTCCAGCCTATGCTAGCAGTCCTTCCCGTTCCGGACACTTAGAGGTGCCGGAAGCTGGTTGCTCCCTGCTTACTCAGATGTGTTGTAAAATTACGCATTAGTTTCATTATGCGGCATATTAAAATCTTCTTAATTACGAAACGTAATCAACAAAGGTTCGGTGCACGTCCATGAACACTGAACGCACTGTGTCCTGTGCCTTGTTCGGCCCTCTTTACATATTTGTCACTGGTTGTGCTGTTCCGGTTGAGTACGTGACGAGTGGAGCAGGCAAGAAAAGTCGGAGTAAACGAAAATGTATGTACCTAAATTATCATGAGTAGTCTAAAATTTTTCAATTCGTGTAATGTTTGCTTACGCACAGTATCTACATGTGTACATGTACACACGTACATAACTTTATGTGGGAATTGTAGCACATGCACGAGAGCGTGGCAATAGCGCTGTCCTGGAAGTCATTTTAAATATACATACATATATACGCATGCAAAATTCGTACGCATCTATTCGGTTGTATAATAGAAATAAGCCAATAAGATCCATTTAAATTGAAATAAAGCATATATTATTATAATTATTTTTCTTTTATTATTATAAAATATTTTTACATACCAAAAAATTCGGTCGTAACGCTTACCTATTGTTCGGAGGCGGATGGCTTAAACCTGCACACTCGATAAATAAAACACGGAAGATAACTTTTTCGGGGTGTTACGCGACGTGCGTCTTTATTTGTGGAATCGGAATTTTGTACTAAATGCAAGAAATCTTAAAGCTAGCTTGGGGAGAGCGGATTAGCAGCTCTATGCACGAAAGCGCAGTGGAAGAGGGAGAGAGAGAACGAGTGTATGGGATCACACTGCCTTCGGATAATAAACGCCCTCCTGGCGTGAACACCTATTAAACTACATTTAAAGCTTTATAGTTACAGTTTTATATTGCAGTATTGCAGCTACCTCATACAAATAATTATATGTGCATCATATTTGTTTGAAATAACAGGAATATTTTTATTTTATTATTTTTTAAAATTTTTTTCGGTATGAACGTTTATTGTTATTACAACATAAGATATAAAAAACAAAAAATTAACGAATTTAAATTTTACTTATAACTAAAAAACAACATTTAATATTATCTGCATAGTAAATGATTATATGTTCATTTTTGTTTTTCTCTTAATTTAAATTAATAGAATAATTGAAAAAAAGTTATTATTATTTATTAATAGTTAATACTTTTATCGTTATTTTCTAAAACTAAATTAAGCCGTTTTGGTATAGAAATAACTGAAGATGTAGTGTTGCATGTCAATATTCGGTCTGTGGCTGATTTGGGGTGACGAACTGTCTCAAACTGTCTGCCGTTTTAAAAAACGCGAGTCGAGAGGATCCCCCATAGATTCTCGATAGGATTAAGGTCGGGGCTCAAAGCTGGCCATTCTAAAACTGGAATTTTTTAATCTTTAAAAAAGTTGTTGGTGACCTGTACCGTGTGAATTAAAGCGTTATCCATTTGATAGCTTCAGTCATCATCATCAAATTCAATGAGTTCGTCGTCCAAATGATCTATTGGTTCGCATACAAAAGTATTGTATGCAAAGTACTACCGGTTTGTGCGTCTGCCGGCTATAACGACGTAAAATCGTCGGTCCCTTGAACGTCGCTATAACCGGATTCTACTGTACATACATGCTGGGACTCATTTTAGTGGATATTTAACATATTGGGGTCTTTCCATTGTAGCAGAATGCTGCCCGTGCCATCACAATGCCATCTCCAAACCCTCGCTTGTAGCAGGACCGTCGTTGCTGGCGCGAATCTCCCCAATATATGTTTCAATTGTCTGGGCCATCTAAATTAAATGTTGTTCGTCGCTAAAGACGAATATGTGCCACTCTTCGCTCCAAAATCTATATTGGTTTGCAAATTTCAAACGAGCCGTAATGTCCCGCTTCAATAGCTTGGGTTTAGGTACCATGACCACTCAATCAAAAGGTACTAAAACTACCTTTCATTTAAAAAAAAAATTTTTTTTTAAATATCTCAACTGGTTCAAGAGTTATGATTTTTGTAACCCTAAAGTATGTAATGCGCCACTGTGCGCCGCTATAGCGGCTACATTTATTTAAATATTTCTATATTAATATTTCATATAGCAGCCACAGGAAAGATCGGTTACAAATTAACATTGAGTATGAAAAACTTTTTTTTTTAAGATTTCTTTACCAATTTCACAGATTATGTATTTGGTGTAGGTTTTATACCCTTACCACGTTTGGTTAAACACGAATACGTGTATAGTACCTTATAGGATGGTGTAACTTTTCATTAATTTTTTTTTTCTCTTAAATTATATGAAAATATGTTGAAAACTGGCTGAGTTATAACTATTTCCCTTAACTTTTCGATCGTTCCAATGCAGCAATAAGGTGTAGTTGTCCGATCCGACCCGTTCCGACTTGTATAGCAGAAGAAAATACAAAACAGTGAATGTAAAACTGTAACTGTAAAACTTTAAATGTACATAGTTTAATAGTAAACGTTAAAACCGAATATTTTTGTATGTAGATATAAATATTTTAATTCATAATTCATTTTGAGCTGCAAGGTTATACAAACTTCGGCGTACCGAAGTTAGCTTCCTTTCTTGTTATACCAAAAGTTGTCCAATCGATAGCACTGTTCCTTAGCTTCAGCGTTGCTTTCCAACTTAGCTAATGCAAATCGATATGAACACGATTTTCATCTGGAGCATTTTAATTCAATAAAAGTGGATTAATTAAACAGCTATTGGATTCAGTCAGCTAGGCAGACAGTTAAACTACTAGTGTTGCAAGTGTTATTCAACTCCGATAACGTTTTATATTTATTTGATCGAAATTGGCTGTCTATGTTGTCCGGACAAACGAAAAGTTTTATTTACCTTCTTCCAATGGTAACCTGAGCATCAGGGTTAGAGCCACCGTTCTGTGAAATCCCTTCTCGTTTATGATCCTTTAATTTGCTAAGTGGGTTCATGTGTTATCAGCTCCATTAAAATACGCAACAATACGCTGCTACTGTGCGTGGCGGATTTATAATTACGAAATGACAATTCGCAGTGTTTCATTTGTTAAGAGAAAGGGATAGCTGCCCCTCGGGAATCACCTTACCCGGGTTGTAGACGGTCAGGTCCCAGGTATCGACAACCGAGAGCGCATTCTTGGCATGAGCAAAAGCCTATTATTCAGCACGTAATAAACATAAAGTTGGCGCAATTTGTACCATAAATTTTAAGAGCTAACGTAAATCTTTGTGGCAATTATGTGTTCGGAAAGCGGGGCGTATACGCAACGCGCTCCTAGCTGGGTTCATACTTCATCCGCTTCATTTTCAGCGTCAGCGCCATCCAGCCAGTGCTGCGCGACGTACCATCACGACAACAGGACCGCCCGAGGGTGGGGTAGGCAGGCCGCCAGGGAAAGGAATTTAAATAGCCGTTATTTATCACGTTGAGATTGCAGCTTGCGAATACGAAGCCAGCGAGATGCCGCGTATGAATCGCCTACCCGACGGCACTGGACGTAGAGTTAGGATTAGGGCTCGTGGATACGGTTGTCTTGACTCAGAAATGGGAAGGGAAAGGGTTAAGCCCCATGCTGTGATGGAAAAAGGATGCGGATAAGTACAACTGCAAAGCCCAAGGCAAACGCAATTAGGCGTGCTATGAGTTCACGCATATAACACCTTCTTCTGCGACAGCTCTGCTATATTGGGATTTATGATATCCCTTTTAATCAGATTTAATTTACTGCTGGCGATAAAGGTAAAATAATAGTCTGAGATTTATAAGCTCTAATTTAACCCAAACCACACAATGGAGGTGAAATTCACAGATGTGTTCCCGAGCCACAAACGTCGGCTGGCAGGCTTAAATGTTTCCCATGCTCGAATTTGAAATCTATCTGAATGAATCTTTCTTTGCAGGTAAATTTTATGTACATAAGCCAAGAGAATACAGAAATTAAAACCATTTATATAATACAGCTAAAGTTTGAAATTCTTATTTCGAAAATTTTACTGAATTCATTTCAAGGGTAAGAAATGTAATGATTAAAAACTTCGGCTTCCTGAAGCTAGCTTTAGCCTTTAGAAATTTTTTTTCTTAAGGCAACATCTTTGCATTAGTATATGTACATATATAAGTATGTGCGTCGGCCATTATTGTTTCCTTTTTTTTCGTAGTCGTAATAGTATCACTCTACAAGTTCTTCTGTTTTCTACGGAGTTCTCTACGTGTTTGAAAACAATTGCGTTGCCAAATTGACCTTTTGTTTGCTCAGAGAGTTACCATTAAGATGCATTTCATTAATTTTAATTGTCGTTGTTTTCAATGAGGTCTATTACAACATCCAGAATACCCGTCAAATTAGGAACATCTGCTAGCCATCTACGCTTTAGACTTTAGCAATGGCCCGACTCGGCAATGAAAATCCTTTCGTGTATAGAGGTGGTTATGTGCACGGGGCCCCGCTGTATGGAGACATATCGCAGACATATCCCTCCACACTTCAATATTTTTATTTGAGTCTCAGTAAAAATTTGGGTAGAGACATTTCTGACTCCTTATATTCCTCCACTTGTTGGCGTAAACAACAATTTTTCTTCTCCATCTCACGAAGCATTTTTCTAAGGCTCTGGTTGTCGACTAGTATTGTTGACCGTATTATTTTGTCTCTATTTAAATATTTATACCCTGGCAGGGTATTATAATTTTAGTCAGAAGTTTGCAGCGCAGTGAAGGAGACATTTCCGACCCTATAAAGTATATATATTCTTGATCAGCATTAACAGCCGAGCCGATCTAGCCATGTCCGTCTGTCTGTCCGTCCGTTTCTACGCAAACTAGTCCCTCAGTTTTGAAGCTTTCTGAATGAAACTTTGCAGATAGTCTTCTATATGCTCTCACTACTATATATGTCGGAACGGGCCGGATCGGACGACTATATCATATAGCTGCCATAGGAACGATCGGAAATTTTTGAGAAAAAAAAATTTGTACTATGCCAATTTTCAATATATTTTCATATAATTTAATACATGGCCATTTTGTATTATTCCAGAATTTCGATTTTAATTTTATTCAAATCGGACCACTATATCATATAGCCGCCATTGGAATATATATATATCAATTAATTTAATTTGTTCGCAACATATGTATTTCGTTAGCAACATTTTACGCTAGCAACATTTTTTGCTAGCAACATTCCGAGAAAGCGGAAAGTCAGAACATTTTTCTTCTTCTTCTACTCACTGCAAGGGTATTTAAACTTCGGCATACCGAAGTTAGCTTCCTTTCTTGTTTTTTATTAATTTTCTTTATCTACCCATACACTATTCAGAAAATATCTTTTCAGATTTTGTGCATTCTTAAAATTATTATCTTAATATAAGACCGAAATTCTAGAAATGAGATTTTGTAAGCACAAAAACTTCTAGATTTAAGATTTCCATTCTTAAAATAAACCGTAATTTATTAATAATTTTAAATTTAATTTAATATTCTAATAATAATACGGAATAATCCTAACAAATACAAAAAAGATTAATTGCAAGAATAAAAATCTTACATTAAGATGTTTGACATTCTTAAAATTGGTGCTTCATCAGTAAACAGTGAATAAACCGTATACTTATTAAATTTAAAAGTAATTGTTTTAAAGGAGTTTAAATTGGAGCAAGTGGGTTTATACTTAAAACGTGAGTATAGCTTAAAATAATTTTACAATTTTATAATATAATTTCTGCGGAAAAGCCGATCATGAAAAAGTGCACAAATATATGTATATGTACATTGTACATTAGGGGTGGTCGATTTAAAAATCGCATATGCGGCACGGAAATTCGTGTTCTGGGGATCAAAATAAGCAACTTTGCCCAAAGAACCATACCTCTAAAATGCATTCTGATGTTCCCCTTTTTGATGCGAAGAAAAATCTCTTTTGATCAGTAGAGAAATTCCGTTTTGACCCATTTAGAGAGCCCCAATCGAGTCCAAATGTATGACCGACCCACTAGTGCTAGTGGCGTACCCCCTAGACCGCCCCTAGACCCCCAAATAGACCACGCCCTCCTTACCGCCCCATAGAAGCCTATGTCCTTTAGAACAAAAATGTATATAAATAAAATGAAAATTAATATATATGCAAATTCAGCAATTATATTACATAAATTTAAATTTAATATTTTCTAATTTTTTTTATTCAATACTAAAATATTTAACCCCTAATCCCCGCCCTCCTTCTGAACTGGTAACTACTGGTAACTAAGATTCAGAAAAAACCAAAATTAATTTAATTTATATATTCAGCTAAGAAAATTATACATACATATTTATTTATGTTTTTCTATTTATATAATTAATTATTAAATTATTAATTTTCAGCATCTAAATGAAAAGCTTAAGTATCGAAAAATTCAAATGTGTCCAACTTATCTTCATCAGAGTCATCTGTATTAGCAAAATTTCTTTTATTTTCATTTGTGTACTCAAACGGCTGCAAGTTAGCAATTTCCTTATCCAAATTTATTTTCTCTTTTGTGATGTGTTCTTTGGTTTCTTTAGTAAACTCTATTATAAGAGGACGGCAAAACCGAACAGACTGCGGAGATTGATTCATCCAAATAACTCGTCCCCTCGAATCCACTAACTTTAGCGGTATTAGGGTTGTCACAAACAGAGACTGATCCAATGTATCTGGTGCATCCAATTCAAAATTTTTCTTGTAAAGCCTTTGCCCGGTGGAACCGTCAAAACCATAACTAACAATTAAAATTAAATCCGAATTATCTGTATGAACACTGAATAACTCCATTATGCGCTCAGCTGTGTGGTTTAAAATATTCTGTAAAGGAACAGACTCAGTAATAGCCCTTTGGGTCTGCATTTCTCTTTAGCAGCGATTATTTTTTTGTAGCTTGGGTAAATATCGCAATTTCGGTTTTTGCTTTAAAGTCTAATGCTCATATACTGTTTTTTTGTGAAATTGTTCTCCATTAAAAAATCTAAGGCTTCTTCTGCAGCAAAAGGTATTGGCTCAGCTTTGGTTTTTTCTTTCTCTGTGGTTTTCAAGCCCGCCTTCTTTGAAGCCACAGCTGCTGCATGTTGCAGAAGATTTGAATTATTATTATTGTCTGTTGACACTTCGACAGCTAGTCTGTACTTTAAGCGGGAGCGTCCTTCATCATATTCTAATCGTGGTCGACCCTTATTATTATACGATTCATGACAATAGTCAGATGCTTCAAATTTTACTAGAAAACGTCTGGCAAGAAAACTTTTATGGTGGGCCTTAAACTTTGCAACTATTCGAGTGCATTTATTTAAGGGGGGCACCTACATAGTTTAGGAGGTTCAAAAATCAATTTTTTTTTCATAAATCGTTAGTAAAACTATTGAAGAATATATTGCCGAAGTTTCAAATCAAAATTCCGATTTTCCAGGAAGTTATGGGCAATAACGTGAGCGCACGCCAGTCCGCTGAATATTTCGAATATTTCAAACGCGTTTTTCTCAAAACCACTTTTTTCCAATTTGCGGGAACTCTAGCTCGAAAAGTTACTGATCAATCGCTCTAAAAATTTGTGGGAATATTGTTTGTACAATTACCAATTATATGAACCAAACTCTGGGAGAAAGGATGGAAAAAAGTGTCCAAAAAATTAGACTTTTTGTTCAAACACTTCAAAAACATTCCATTTTTTTTTTTTTTATATTCTTAGAAAATATGTTTTTAATGAAGGAAAAAAATTTCAATTATTTCAGACCAAAATTGTTGCTTGCAGAATTCCCGCAAATGGCAAACGGGCCGGCCCGCCTTTTCCCGCTTTTTTTTCCTCCCTTTCCTTTCTTTTCTTTTCAAAAAAATTAAAATAAATTATTTTTTTTTTTTTAATTTATAATAAAATTTTTTTTTAATTTTTATTTTTTTTTTTTTTTTTTTTTTTAAAAAAAAAAAAATAACCCATTTTTTTTCTTCCCCCTTCAAGTGTCTCTTCCCCTCATCAAAATATAATAACAAAAATTTTTTTTTTTTTTTTTTTTTTTTTTTTTTTTTTTTTTTTTTTTGTTTTCCTTTTTTGTTTCGCAAAACAAAGTTATAAAGGCTTTTGGTTTTTTTTTTTTTTTCCCACCCAAACCCCCACCTTTTCAGCATGGCTGTGGTTTTTGTAGTCTAAGAAAAAGTTGGTTTTTAGAAAAAATGCAAAAAATAGCAAAAAAGATTAATATCATGAGATTATAAATATATTGAAGAATTAAACTGTGATAATAGTTACAACAACCCACAACAATCCAACATACTTTTTTCCACGAAATACGACAAATATTAGGTTAGAATTGCTAAAAAGATGACTTCACAAAAACAGATAGATATATCAACCACTCCAGCCAAGGAAACATCAACATAAATGGGAACCCAATCGAGTTCGTCACCAGTTTCCCATACCTTGGCACCATCATATCCAACAGTGGTGGAGTGGATGATGATGTCTCCAGTCGTTTTGGCAAAGCCCGCTCAGCATTTGGGAGACTATACCGCATATGGAGAGACCGACAAATCAGCCGACGAACAAAGCTCAGGATCTACAATGCGTGATCTACAAAAGTGAGACAATGCTCGCCACGAAGAAAACAACGCAGAAGCTACAGTCTTTCAGCAACAAATGCCTGAGAGTCACATGTGGGGTATTCTGGCCAAACAGAACAGCCAACACAGAACTGTGGCGTGTTACAGACGAGTCCCCGATACACATCCAAATAAGGAAGAAACAAGAAAGGAAGCTAACTTCGGTATGCCGAAGTTTAAATACCCTTGCAGTAAGAAGAAGAAGAAGAAGATAAAATGTTCTGACTTTCCGCTTTCTCGGAATGTTGCTAGCAAAAAATGTTGCTAGCGAAAAATGTTGCTAACGAAATACATATGTTGCGAACAAATTAAATTAATTTATATATATATTCCTTTGGCAGCTATAAGATATAGTGGTCCGATTTGAATAAAATTAAAACCGAAATTTTGCAATAATACAAAATGGCCATGCATTAAATTATATGAAAATATATTGAAAATTGGCATAGTACAAATTTTTTTTCTCAAAAATTTCCGATCGTTCCTATGGCAGCTATATGATATAGTAGTCCGATCATTCAGATAGCTTTAAAACTGAAGGACTAGTTTGCGTAGAAACGGACGGACAGACGGACAGACAGACGGACATGGCTAGATCGGCTCGGCTGTTAATGCTGATCAAGAATATATATACTTTATAGGGTCGGAAATGTCTCTTTCACTGCGTTGCAAACTTCTGGCTAAAATTATAATACCCTGCCAGGTTATAAAAATGGATGTGGATAGGGCACGCTCTCAGAAGAAACCCTAGTAGCATAGTGAGGATGGCACTGGACTGGAACCCCCAAGGAAGCAGGAGGGTAGGAAGGCCAAGAGCAACCTGGAAAAGAACCGTTCACCAAGAACTAGCCCAAATAAACATCACATGGGGAAAATGCAAAACAGAGAGCTCAAAACAGAGTTAGATGGAGGGATCTCGTAGAAGCCCTAAGTTCCCGAGAGAAATAGAAGGAATTAAAAAAAAAATATCACAAAAAACCGTTATTTTGCATTTTAGATTTTGTAAATCAGTATAGTGTAACTTATGTAATTGTATTTTGAAATGAGCTTTTGTTTGGATTGTTACAAATATCAAGTTTATCGATAAATGATCAGCTGACTTTCAGGGCTACCCAAAATACCAGGGCTACAATTTCTGTTGTGATATTGTTATTATACCCTTGCAGGGTATTATAATTTTAGTCAGAAGTTTGCAACGCAGTGAAGGAGACATTTCCGACCCTATAAAGTATATATATTCTTAATCAGCATCAACAGCCGAGTCGATCTAGCCATGTCCGTCTGTCTGTCTGTCCGTTTCTACGCAAACTAGTCCCTCAGTTTTGAAGCTATCTGAATGAAACTTTGCAGATAGTCTTTTATATGCTCTCACTACTATATATGTCAGAACGGGCCGGATCGGACGACTATATCATAATTTTTTGAGTTTTTTACTTCCTCTTAGCTTACTTTACTTTAACTTAGCCAATTTTTCATATTTTCATGAAATTTCAGACATGGCCATTTTGTATTATTTTAGAATTACGGTTTTAATTTGATCGAAATCGGACCACTATATCATATAGCTGCTATAGGAATATACATATATATAAATTCATTTAGTTTGTTTGCAACATTTTCGTTCGCAACATTTTTTTCGCAACATTTTGTTTCGCAACATTTTTCGCTGGCAACATTTATGTCAGTACCCGAGAAAACGAAAAAGTCTTACTTACTTACTGCAAGGGTATTTAAACTTCGGCATGCCTAAGTTAGCTTTCTTTCTTGTTATACCATGTACCGTAGGTACAAAGGTGTTGCATTCTGGCGGTGATCGATAGCCGCGGGCGAAAGAAATATCGTCCGGGATGAACACCGAAAGTGGGTTGGCAGTCCCACGAAGAGGAGGGGAACGTGAGTAGAGCGCCACCTACCGTCCACACCCAAAAGGGGAAGTGTGGATGATATGTAGAGAGAGGAGCAGCTCATGGATGGAGTGCATCCACACATACCAAGGCAGGAGGAGAGCACTGGCCTTGAAGGCGGTTCTCGACCTACGGGAGGAAGAAAAGAGGAAACAGAAGTAGGAAAGGGAACCGGCAGAACCGAGCCCATATATAGGGCAAGGTGACCGCCATGTGGGCCAGTGGAAATTTGAGAATCGGACGAACAGCGACTGCGATACATTCGGCCGGATTAAAATCCTGTGGCACAAATAAATTTTTGTGAGTTCGGTCGATCGGAGGTGAAAGCTCCATCTAATCGGTAGTGGTGTTTTTTTTTCTGTGTGTTATAGGGATTTTAGTCAGGAAAGGAAACCCGATCCGGAGATCGACGTACTTGTCGAAGACGAAGGCAAAAAGAAACAGGAATATACCAGGCAGGAGAGAAAAAATTAAAAAGTGAGTCCGTTCCGAAAGGGGACAAAATTAGAAATAAAAAAATATATTTCTGGGTTGTAGAAGGGCGTGAACGCATCTGTCCGACCCGGGAATACCCGTCTTCTGGACCCAGGGAGACCTTTTTCCTGGAGCCGAAACCCGGTGTCTCGGACTCGTGGCTTGGGGAGCGATTCCAACCTCCAGCCCCAAATCGGGAAACGAACAAACCATCCGAAAGAAGCGCAGCCAATTATTAACCCATTTAGAATAATCAATTATTTATTTATTTAATTTAATACACATTTATCCACCTTATTCCACATCTATATTTATTTAAACTATTTATTTATTTATTTATACTAATTTATTTATTTATTGGATTTGTTACTCGTTATTTATTTATTTATTTAATTTATTTATGTGCCAGTGCTAAAATTTATTTGTTGAATTAATGTGAGATATTCGTCTGTGTGTGTTTAATTATTTATTTATTTTGGTGGCTATTAGTATGCCATAATACGCACATATTTACTTAAAAGACAGTATCAATCACAGAAAGCACTTAAAAATATTTATTTAAAACGAAACAAGGCACTAAAAGCATAAAATAGCAGTCCAATAATAATGAACGCATAAATACAAAACAAACAAATGTAAAATTTAAGTCGCGCCGAGCCCAAGCAAATTTAACCTTAAAACAAAAAATCTAAACTATCCACGGACCAGGCCGATCTGGTGTAGGGGTATGAACCCGTCCCGGAAGAGATGAGCGGATGAGCCGGTGATCCGGATAAGGCCAGCTGACACATGCCAGGGAGATCCCCAGATGACACGGATGGATCTCAGGAAGGGTGGGTGCGTCGGGTTAGTTCCAGCGAGGACCCAAAATCTGCGATTTATAGTTTCATGTCAGTCATTCACTTGTAGGTTCTGTTGATTTTTTTTGTTGTTGTTGTTCGTTGTGGATTCCATGTCAAGTGGAAGTATGGTGCGACCTGTGGGCACAGGGGAAAAATCCGCCCTGAGTATCGACTGGCTAGCCGGCCTTGCCCCATCGAGAAAGCAGGCCGTAACAAAGGTATATTAATTTCGTGCAAATGTATGTAACAGGCAGAAGGAAGCATTTCCGACCCCATAAAGTATATATATTCTTGATCAGCATCAACAGCCAAGTCGATATAGCCATGTCTGTCTGTCCGTCTGTCCGTCTGTATGAACGCCTAGATCTCAGCAACTATAAGAGCTAGAGCCACCAAATTCGGTATGTAGGTCGGAATGTTTTGCACGCAGATCAAGTTTGTTTCAGATTTAAAAATTTCCCCCACTCCCCCGCAAATCAATAAAAACGTTTTGCAGCCACAAATATTACCATAGATCTTTCTTTTTGCATAGGCATGCATATGTAGAACATGTATCAATACCGAAAATCTGGTAAAGATCGGGTGAAAACACAAAAAGTTATTTACTTATCAGTGTGCTATCTGTTTTGCAGCTAGCAACAGGTGCATCCCAAAAAACAACAACAAAACTGATGAGCGCAAGAAACTAACTCCCGTGCGCAAAAAAGAGAGAGGGGTTATCTCTTTCTCTGTCTTGCACACGCAAGTGCATGAGATGGTGGTGGTTTTGCAAAGAACGAGTTTGTTTACATTTCTCTAATAGGCAAAAGTCGCGACTCAGCTGACTTTTGTATATCGTTGTCAAAGAGCTAATTCGAGCGGCGATATATTTTGGTACATGGTATATCACGAACGACTGTAGCTTTCTTACTTGTTTTTAAATGCACTATACATTATTCTATAAGAATAATAATAATAAAAATAATAATAATAGGAATAATACAATTTCATAACTCTTAAAAACAAAATGATTTCTTGCAAACATTTTGGGCATTGGGACCAGTGTGCAATGTATTAACTAGGGTTGTTGATAATATATCAAAATATCAATATAGGGTAAGGTGGGGCAAACCCGACCTAGTAAAAGGTTTTGGCTATAAAATGTTTATTTTACATTGGATTAAGTTGTTATATATTGTAATATTATAAGTAATATAAAGAATCGTTGTATAGCTAAGGATATCGATATATATTTGTTAACCTAGAAAATAAGAGCAACCCTGAAAATGTTAGTACTATGCTATCGATATGTTTTGTCTCCTCACTCTTGAATACATATGCGAATAAAGAGACACGTTGTAAAAAGTGAAGCTAAACAGAAATAAAAAGAACTTTAAAATTAATAAGCATCAGGCTTATTACATGGTGTCAGAAGTTAAAATAAGCAATCATAAGCCGGAAAGAACATGTCTGAGCGAGTATTGCCAGAAATTGACTGCTCCACGCTAATCTATGAGTGGCCGAAATGGAAAGGTACATTTCTTATGTACATGATGGCGTCTGGAAAAGACAGTTTGTCGGAGGCAAAGAAGATTGCAACATTCTTATGGCTGGCTGGCCCAGGAGTAACGGAGATATATAATACTATATTTCCAAATGACGGCAGCGCAAACAGTATGGTCGGAAGCGTGGCAGAGGCAAGTACAGAAGCAGCACACATACGCACGCTTGATGACGTAATCAAAGCACTAGACGAATATGCAACGCCGCTTAAGAATATCACCATGGAGACTTTTAAGTTCAACAAGATCGTGCAGCACGAAAACCAACAAATCACTGACTTTGTAACCAACCTTCGCAAACAAGCCAATTTTTGTGAATTTAAATGCGAATGCGGAAAATCGTTTCAAAATAGAATGCTGCTCGATCGTCTCATAATTGGAATTCATGACAAGCGGTTGCAATTAAAATTGCTGGATAACAAGAACAAAGGACTGGATGAAGTTGTGCAAGAGTGCAAGGCCTTTGAAGCATCAACAATAAACACGGAAATATTGAACGAAACTGGAGTGCGTCAACAAGCAGCGGATGAAACAACATGGGAAAAACAGGACAAAAAGGAATAAGTAGTGTAACAACACGTCGTTGCTACAATTGTGGAGCTGTTTTCAACAAGGAGCATCTTAACGAGTGCAAAGCCAAGGAGGTTCAATGCTTTGGATGTGGAAAAACTGGACATTTCAGCAAATACTGCAAAAGCAAGAAGCAGGAAGAGAAAGGTGTTGTTTCAAAATGGAACAAAGCAGGTATGAGTGATAGAAAAAAATTTATAAATGACTCAGTTAATAATATTAATCATTATAGTATAAGTCAGTGTGGATTCGGAAACAGTAAATGGAAAAAAACGCTGGAAATTAATGGAAAATCACATACATTCAAAGTAGATACGGGTGCAGATATAAACTGCATACCATTAAATCTTATTGGAAACATTCCAATTAAAAAACAACATGAAGTTGTACCAATTTTTTGATTATAATAAGGCCAAAATAATGAATTACGGCACAATTTTGTTAAAATGTTTAGACGTAAGGACCAATATCTATCATAGTATTTCTTTTTTGATTGTTGAAGAAAAATGTGAACCTATTTTGGGCCTAGAAACGGCTGTAAAACTTGAATTAATTAAATGCCTAAATATAGATTCAATAATGATGTTACCATCGTCAAGCAAATCTTTTGTGGAAAAGTTTAAAGAATTATTTGAAGGATTAGGAAAATTACCGTGGAAACAGTCAATAGTGTTAAAGGAACACGCAGAGCCAATAATACACTACAGGAAAAGATTTCCTCAGAGCTTACTAGGAACATTAAAGAACGAATTAAAACAAATGGAAAGAGATGGAATTATATCACCTGTGTCATATCCTACTAGTTGGGTGAATAATTTACAATTAGTTGAAAAATCGAACGGGAAGCTGAGGCTGTGCTTAGACCCTAAACCATTAAACAAAGCGATCAAGCGAGAACATTTTTTAATACCAACGATAGAAGATTTTACAACACAAATGGTTGGAAAAAAGTACTTACAGTATTAGATTTATCAAAAGGGTTTTGGCAAATGGAATTGGACAGAAATAGTTCAGATCTCACTACATTTATGAGTCCGTTTGGAAGATATAGATTTAACAGAGTTCCATTTGGCATAAACAGTGCACCTGAAATGTTTCAGAGAAATATGGTTCAGATATTTGGTGACCTCTCAAATGTTCTAATATATTTTGATGACATTATAATTATGGGTAACACATTAGAAGAGCATGATGTAACTCTCAGTAATGTACTAGAACGAGCTAGAATGAATGGAGTCAAGTTTAATCCAGATAAAGTACAATATAGGCAAGCACAAGTGGAATTCATGGGGCATATCATAGCAGAAAACAGAATACAACCGCAAAAGAAACACCTGGAAGCAATCAGAGACATTAAAACTCCAACTGACAAAGCAGGAGTATTGAGAATCTTAGGTCTTTTCAAGTATCTCGCTAAGTTTATTCCAGATTTATCAGCTAGATCAGCAAATTTGAGGGAGCTTATAAAGAATGACGTTAAATTTACTTGGAGTGAAGAACATGAAAATGAACTTCAGAACCTCAAAAAACCATTCTGAAAGAGCCAGTGCTAGCGGTATATGATAAAAATAAACCAGTAACAATACAAACTGATGCTTCCAAAGATGGTTTGGGATGTGTTCTGATCCAGGACAGTCGTCCTGTGTGTTTCGCTTCAAGAACATTGTCAAAAAGTGAAAAAAATGGGCGCAGATAGAAAAAATTGCTAGCAATAGTATTTGCTTGTGAGAGGTTTCATTACTTTGTGTATGGAAGAGAATTCTTAGTAGAAAGTGATCATAAACCTTTAGAAATACTGATGGAAAAAGATATAGACTCAGTAACAATGCGATTACAACGCATGTTGTTATACTTACTCAAGTATCCAAATATAAAGGTACAATACAAACCTGGAAAAGAAATGTTAATTGCAGATTGTCTTTCAAGAGCGCAACTCATAGAAGAAAATGAAATTCGAGACCTTTCAAATGTAATTCATACAATCACTAAGGCAGTCTGCCTGTCGGAATCAAACTTTAGCGTTTACAAAAGATATGCTGAATGCAGATGAGGATTATAGCAAAATTGTTGATTTTATCAAAAATGGTTGGCCTTCATATCACAAGCTAAACAATTTTTGTCAGCAATTTTATAAAATTAAAAATGAACTTCATTTTGAGAATGGGCTGCTGATGAGAACGTGTAGACTAATCGTACCCAAGGGATTGCAACCACAAATAATAAAACAAGTACATAGTGCTCATCTAGGAATAGAAAAAACGTTGGCTAGAGCAAGAGAATGCTATTATTGGCCAAAAATGAGTACTCAAATCAAGGAATCAGTGGAATCGTGTCGCATTTGTGAGAAGTTTAGAAGAAAGAACCAGAAAGAACCATTAATAGAGGATGAAATGCCAGAATACCCATTCCATACTGTGGGCATGGACATATTTGAATTTGAGGGGGTGGATTTTTTGTCAATATTCGACAGTTACTCTAATTTCTTGATTGCAAGAAAACTTAAAAACAAATCTGTTAAACAAATAACTTTCGAACTGCGAGAAGTATTTGATAGTTTGGGATACCCAACTAAGATAAAAAGTGATAACAATCCATTTAATTCAGTTGACTTTAAGGAATTTGCAAATGCTCATAACATTATACTGCAGTTTTCTAGTCCACATTATCCTCAAAGTAATGGATTAGCTGAAAAAGGCTATAGCAAAAAATATTCTAAAACGTTGTGCCAAAGATAAAGAATCGTACCAATATAATATTCTAGAGTATAACGTACACCTATAGCTAGTATGCAAACTTCACCGTGTGAGTTATTCTTTGGAAGGAATTGCAAAACAAAGCTACCTATTGCTAAATCAAGTTTGTGTCGCAACAATATTAAAGAAAAGGATATTATAGATAAAATTCAAATGAAAAGATCAAAGCAGAAACAATACTATGATCGTAATACAAAGACCTTGTAAATTAGGTGAGAAAATAATGTTCAGAAAGAAAATGAATGAGTGGTCATATGGATTAATAGAAAAAAGGGTGAATAGCAGATCATATATAATAAAAGATAAGGATAATAGTTACTATAGAAGAAACAGAAAGTTAATTATAAAAACAAAAAACCAAGAAGAGGATGATGGTAAATCAATTGTTGACCTTCGGTCTATTAATTTTTGGCCTAGTTCACATGATAGAGAAAAAGAAACACTATGTACTGATAAGGAAATAGAAATGAATGTATCTACCAATAATCTCACCAATAATGGTACTGAAGAAAATTGTATCGAGTCCGAATTCATTGAATTAAATAATGATAATAACTGTAGTGAGAATCATACTAATTACAGAAACAAATGTATATAATCTAAGTGAGGAAATGGAAGAAAGATTCGAAACAGCTGACGAAGCTAGCTCAGATGAGGATCCATTACTCCTAGTATATAAAATGTATGAAACAAAAAACCTGAATCCACCTGACAGTAATGTATCTAAGGTAGACGACAATGTTACAAGTGTTAGAACAAGAAGCGGTAGAGAAGTTAGAAAACCAAAAAAATTTCAATAAAACAAAGCGTGTAATATTATAAGTAATATAAAGAATCGTTGTATAGCTAAGGATATCGATATATATTTGTTAACCTAGAAAATAAGAGCAACCCTGAAAATGTTAGTACTATGCTATCGATATGTTTTGTCTCCTCACTCTTGAATACATATGCGAATAAAGAGACACGTTGTAAAAAGTGAAGCTAAACAGAAATAAAAAGAACTTTAAAATTAATAAGCATCAGGCTTATTACATATATACCTACTAAATTAAAGGTTAGACTCCTGCGCAACTTTCTATGTATTCTTTATTCATACCTTCCAAAAATTTTGAGATACAAGCATTTTACGAAATAGTAAATTTTTGCTATTTTCAAAAATGATGGGGTAAGCCCGACCGCCTATATTTTTGCTTGATGTAGTACAGATATAACCTAAATATACAGGCATGCTCCGGTAATCGTAATTTTTTCCCGAATTCGATTTGGCCAAAATCTTACGATTTCGATTTTAGGTGCTTCGGTTTTCGGTAAATTTTTGCTATCGTCGGTAAACAGCTGTTTGACGTCAACAGTAAACAGCTGTTTAAGCTGTTTTCTACACAAACGTGTTGCCACATTTTTCACAGTTTTAATTCCGATGTTTTCAATAACATTTTTACTGTATTCTCACCATAAAAGTAATTTAACTAAATAGCATTATTAATAAACAACACTTGTGGCCCTCCTTTAAATTTATTAATGAATTCATTTAAATTTTATAAGGATTTTTACCAGCCTGTTTTACCACAGTATGGCAACCTGCCCGTTTTACCACAGTATGGCAACCTTCGCGATACCTTTCGGCGAGTTAATTATCGGCATCTGGCCAAATCGTAATTGCTTGTTGCCGACGGCAAAATTTGGTTTGTCAAATTTGAGGTGGGGTCAGAAATAAATTTTTTATTAAATAACTACGTGCCAGAATGATCTTGTGGTGGTGTGAAATAAACATCAATAGACCACTGAGTAAACTATTTTTTTCCTTACTAAATTAGATATGATTTGATATAAAAAAGGCATTTACTTTTCATTTCGGGCAGACAAAGGTGCCCGTTTTCCAATTCGGTAAAATTTTACGATTTTCGAAAACCGAAGCACCGATTTTACGATTTCAATTCGAAATCGTAAAAATTTACCGAATTCGATTACCGGAGCATGGCTGATTAATTTAAGTCACTCGATTCACTGCTCAAATAGCTTGCTGGCGTTTTTTTGATTCGAGTTGAACGTCTGGTTGGCTGCGATGTTGATGGTTTTAGTGCCATTGTTGCTTTTTTGGGTTTTTTTAATAATAATAATTCTTTTTATTTGATAAATGAACAATTTCATAGCAAAAACAACATTAAAAAAAGCGGTCGGGTTTACCCCACTATTTAGATGTCGGGTTTGCCCCACCGCGTATTTTTTCATAACAATGCAATTAAAAAAAAATATATGAAACAAATTGAACCAAACTAATAAGCGCTTTGTAGGACCTTAATAAAAGAATCTAAATCCACTCACCTTTTTTATGTGATCACATTAACAATATGAAATATCCTGTAGTCACCTGGGCACAAAAATTAAACTCGAAATTGTAAAAACAAACTTGCCGTCGCACAATGGGACAAAAGATACTGATACTATACAATAGTCCAATTTTTGATGACAACGGATCGTGAATATTGCATTCGACAGGTAATAGTTCAAGACGGTTGAATCCAAAAAATTATGCAAATCGGTCCAGTATTTAAAAAGTTGCAGTTGTTCAAAGTTGAACCCTTTTTGGGTTGCAAAAAAAGGAGGTAGTTTTTAAGAAGAATCCCGACTTTGAGGTCGATTTTTAGGTAAAATATGTAACCGACTGGCATGAATATTGTCTCTATCGAAAGGGTCATCAAATCTCGGTAAAACCAAGGTAGAATAAAATTGTAATATTTTTTGGACGTGCAGGGATACCTGTTTTACCGAAGTACTAATTTTGCACCTATTTTTCAACTTTGATGGAATGTCAAAAATGTTATTACGCTTTATTATTGGTTTGGCGAATGAGGTGTTGTTTTTGAATATGTTCTTTATCATATTCAAAAAAGATCGGCTGCCCCAACCTGCCCCCAAGAAATTCCAAGGCAAAAGATACTTTCAATTCAGCGTAAAAAACGCGCGGCATCGTGCAAATTCTGCTACAAGCACAGTCGCTGCGCAGTACGAAATTGTATGGCGGGCATACATATTTTCCTGTATTGGCGGCTTGTTTTTCAATTCCTGACTTTGTAAGGACACTTAATGATTTGAAATGAATTTATAATGAATAATTATTCTTCAAAAATATTAAATGATGTAAAATTGAATCATTATTTTGAACAAAAAGTGCATAAATAATAGAAAATTAGTCAAAAAGAAAAATTAAAAAAAAAATTTTGTTGTTCTTAAAAATTTATTTATTTTTTTTTTTTTTTAAATTAAATATACACCATATTAGTATTTTGAGAGAAAACAAATGAAGAGTATTATTCGAAATTGGATAAAAATTGAGAAAATTGCCTGAAAAAACATTAATTTGCGAGTATAAAATCTACTATTAATCACACCATGTAGTATGACCACTCATTCGAAAGATACTAAAAGTACCTTTCATTAAATTAAATTATAAAAATATCTCAATTGGTTCAAGAGTTATGATTTTTGCAACCCAGGAGTATCTTTCCGTCCATTGTGCAGCGTCCGATTTGCTACCAGGATACTATATATATACCTATATATATCAAATTGTTAAGTTAAGTTATGTTAAGAATCAATGCAAGTTAAGGATTGCGACAACTTAAAAACTAAGATTGTCAGTTTCTGTCGGTCAGAGTCACGTCAGCCAGTGACAATCACGAATACCTAATAAATCAGGACACGTCTTGTGACTTGGGATACATAAACAATAAGTATAACATTTAATATACATGTGTGCTTAGAAGTGGCGCACGCTGGTAGCTGTTCGGAACCTCATATTAGAGCCGCGCGGCAGGAGTAATAAAATTGATAAAGGTAGAACTCTGGTTGGCTTTGCGGTGATAAATGAGCGGTCAAGCTGGCGCAGTACTACCGTGAGTTTTATACACTCAAACAAATGTAATTTTTCACAATCATGTCCAGGCTACGAAGGATAAAGGGAAACTCTGGGCTCGGCTCTGAATAGCAAAACAGAAAACTCAAGCACCTCACCTTAGGGCTGTTGGGATGCTATAAACCGCATACTTGAGGGTGTACGCGTGTTCCGAATATAAAAGTATGCTCTACATGTTGTGCCTCAGTGGATCGATGTATTTGCTGAACAATCGGTGGCTGAGAGAAGAAAACAGCTGTTGGAAAGGCTTTAAACGCCATTGCGCCTCGAGGCTGTGTTAATGGCCGCAACAAATTACAGACTACAGCTTAGCTCTGCGATGCGAAATAGTAGTGCTATACAGATTCTCTTTATACTCTCCAAACACATTATTGAAGTTTAAAAGATACAATCAAGTGCGCTCGACTGAAATATACTCAGTTTCAAAATCATTGCGTGCTAAATTTCTCTCTGACTGGAAAAAGCCAATATAAATGGTCAAAACTAAGCTCTATCCAGTTTAGCCATCGTCGAAAGAGACGCAGTTAGAGCAAGTGCTTTAAAAATTGCTTTCCTTAGAATTATATTATTTCACTTGCTTTCACTGATGCCAATTAGGCACATTTATTATGTCAATTCGATTTGTTGCTGGTCTGCATTGACTGCAGTTTAAAACAAGAAAGAAAGCTAACTTCGGCATGCCGAAGTTTAAATACCCTTGCAGTAAGTAAGTAAGACTTTTTCGTTTTCTCGGGTACTGACATAAATGTTGCGAACGAAAATGTTGCGAACAAAAATGTTGCGAACGAAAATGTTGCGAACAAACGAAATGAATTTATACATATCTATGTATATTCTTATGTCAGCTATATGATATAGTGGTCCGATTTTGATCAAAATAAAACCGAAATAAAACCGAAAATATTACAAAATGGCCATGTCTGAAATTTCATGAAAATATGTTAAAATTGCCTAAGTTATAATTTTTTTCCTAAAAATGTTCCGATCGTTCCTATGGCAGCTATATGATATAGTCGTCCGATCCGGCCCGTTCCGACATATATAGTAGTTTCATTCAGATAGCTTCAAAACTGAGTTTTTAACATATTTTAACATATTTTCATATTATTTGTGACATCAAAATCGATTAAAATTGGACTACTATATTATGGAAAAAATTGTATCTTAGTACATGAATATTAGACAAAAAATATCACAGAAATTAATAAGTCTGCCAATCTGCAAGGCTTCTATATATATGCCTACTTTCATGTTGATAGTTAATGAAAACACAGGTTTACAAATATCGTGGTATTGTGAGTTTTCATTCCCGATGTATTTTTCTTCGTAGAATCAGAGTCAGAATTAACCCATCACTTCAGGATTTTTATGTACACGAAAAACTCTGTTTTTTGTACTTTTGAAATTATGTAGAGCGAGATATTAAGATAATTTCTTTTTAAATTGACTTTACTTTATGAGGGTCTACGCCTGTACTTCTTTTCAGTGCACTGATGTTTCACTTTCGTGAATTCGTAGCAATGACTTGATCGAAAACCTAAAAGATGGCATCAAAGTCTTTATACTGAGTAAAGAGTATTACCTTTGACTAAAGCAGTCTCAGTGCATCACGTGTACCAGATGAACCTATGCCTTCCTATAAGTTTTCCAAAGGCGAAGAAAACGTGTCTGCGTCCTCACTACTCAGGTATTACTTCTGTTTTTGAGTTTTGTGTATGCGCCCCTTTTGAGCTGATGCGGCTAACGGTATCGACTCATGTTTAAGTTTATACTTTTGCATAATGTTTATCTTGCTGTTTCTTTGACTCGCCGGGCACAGCGGCTGCGTTTGGTTATTCCTTTTCTCGGCGGAATTTACTTTTCACAGTTTTCTTTGAGTTCATCAAACAGCTTTTTGATTTCAAAATGAAAACAGCAAAGTATAAAACAACCACCCCTCCCGAGAAGATGGTATCCCCCAAACTTTAGCGCTTTCGTTCTCGTTTTCATGTCCTTGCGCGAGTGTTTGCGGTGTTAGTGACTCAACCTTCCTACAACGAACAGGCAGCGTTGTGTCGCCGTTTTACAAAAATTCAATAAAAGTCCTTAGAAAGTTGAATTCAGTTTGTTTACATGAAAACCTTAGGATAATAAACATTAAATTAGCATATCTCGTTCAACATTTTGTGTAGTAAACGAGATTAGATCTAATCAAAATCTTACACTCGCTGCCATGCTGGTCTGGCCTAACTGTTTTTATAAGAATTTTGTTTGGCTGTAAAAGCAATCTCGTTGAGACCAAAATAGGTTGGCTAACAAATAAAATATCTAATACAAAAAAGTGAATTCCACTTTAACGATTCCTCTTCACTGGCCTAGAGAACGGAGCGTTTTAAATTTTTCCTTAATATTTTCAAAGTGCGCCCACAATAACTGTAGAAGAATATCTCTTTTTTGGTGTTGAAACTTTAACGTTAAACGTAATTTAAAAGTTTTCTTATAAAAATTTATGTCTTGGGTAAATATTATATATGTATGTATATACCCTTATTCAAGAACAGACTGATTGTCTGTAGCACACATTTTGTTTGGAAAAATACCTGCTTAACTCTTGACAAATTTTATGTACACCTTTTTAACCATATTTTCATTTGATTTCATCCTATCCCCTTTCAGCTTTCCAAGAACTAAGGTTTTTGACTTTGTTATATTTGTTTCCCGTAATATATCCAATTCTTTTTCCAGTTGCTTTTGCATACTAGCATAATGCATTCAGTTCCGATTGCAGCTTATAATACTTGAAATAGGCAACCCAATTAGTGAATGATTCCGTTTCCGTGAATGAGTATCGAATCCCTTGTTCAGACTATCAAACGAGATGTCCTTATGTATTTTAGAAGTGTGCTTAGTATTGGTAGCTTGCAGTTTCCTTGGATTTGGGGATGCAGTGGGTTTCGGACACCGAATGTCAAGTTGAATGCCGCTAACTATAAAATTAACTTGGCTGTTCAGTAGTATCCGGCTGTTCTGCCGACTCTCCTCCTCAGATGCAGCTCTGCTGGCGGCAATGGAATCACAATACCCAATCAATGAGACCTCATTAAATTTAATACGTGATCGGTGTAGTTTCGGTAGGCGAGGAAGGAGCAAAGTAGTTGGCTTTCTCCTAAGTGCCGGGTGGTAGGTATCCAGAAGGTTAAATCACCGACTGTTTAATATGCAGGAGCAGACACGGGCTCACTTGGCAACTGTGGAACGGCTGCCTCTTATTTGCCAGCTAAAAAGGCAGTTCCGATTGCCTAAGAGACCACATTCAATTTGCTACTTAATTAGTTTGATATTCCCGGAACTACTCATACATACATAGTTGGAACTTCCAACCGTCCTAGTGCGGCTTTCCTATTAAACAGGTATCTTAAATATGCAAATATCCGTGTCTGTAATCAAGGGGAAATTTGTAAGCATAAGTTCTTCCTGAATGCTGCATATTTCTATGAAGGCGACTGAGTGAGTTATTCATTTTAGTTTTGGTCGATTTATTTAACTTAATTCTTAGTTTTAAACTTATTAGCGCTATCCTTGTATTTGTGTTTGGATATTTCACAGCAGAGCAAATATATGTATATTAGTCCAATTTATTCTCAGAAGTCAGTCTCAAATACCTACAGGGTCCCTGCTTGAAACGCCAAGTCGTAGTTTTGCGGTCGATAAATAGCTGACTCGCAGGTGGCTCCGGACTGGCTCGGGTTTGTGGTTATGTCGAATCATAATGCTGATGGTTACTGTTATGAGGCATTCGATTACCGGCCAGATGAGTTATCCTTGTATCCCATTTGAAGTAATGGAACGAGTGGGGCTCGCGGGCTTGAATGCCAATGCGTCCGAGGACGGGCTCTGTCCTTACGGAGCCTTAATGGATTTCACACGTGATAAGATCTCCCGCTTTAGCAGACAATTTACATTTTCGACATTCGCCATTCTCGGGACGCCATTTCCGGCCGCAGGTCTGCTAGCAAGGTTTGACATATTTCCACACGGGCCTCGCTTCGTTTGACGGACATATTTCAACCGTCGACTCGAGAGGAAACCGAGGAATTGGCAGGCCTTAAATTAATCGCATCCTTCAGCTGGTCGGGTGGCACGCGTTTGAATCGCACCCGGTCCGCTCGAGTATAGTCTCCCTCGACCTTCGGCCAGACGTCAGCGCCTGGCAGTGCCCACCTGACAGTGACGTTGACTCGTTGACTGACATTAAATGCGAGCACCTATCAGAGTTTGCAAATTCATTCCAGATGTAAACATTCTCATTGGAAGCCATTTCACACAAATTTCACGTCTGTTTACTCAAAAGCAGCAACTGGTGCTGTCGTGGGACGATGGCAGCTGGCAGTTGGCAGTTGGCTTGTAATATATTTTGGCATTCACTGCTGTTACAAAGCGGAAGTTGCGCTCATCCCAGGCCATGCGGAACGGCGAATGACCTTATCAGCGGAGTATCCTGCATTGAAATCGGAGTGTATAACTTTTATATTTCGCCTGGGCTTAGGAAATCAATGAGAACGAGCAGAAAGAAAGCGGTTTGGCAATTCCGTTGCTGCTTGAAACTTGAGGAATTTCTCACAGTCGAACAGACCAATACCGGTATGTCTGCTTTAATCTAAATCATAGCATCAATTTTATTGTATTGTATTTCAGATGAATAGTAATACTGATGTCATGACAGGGGCTACAGTAATTGTGAAAGATTTCGAAGTTCGGCCTATTCTGACTTCATTTTGCGTGGACTTAAATCCGCATAAGGGCAAAATAAGTTTTCTTTGGAACATTATTGGTTCCATTCAGACCAACAAAGAGTCAACTTGTCAAAATGCTTGAAAGCACTTAAAACTTTTACGCAGATTGTTGTTTGTTTATAGTTGCGGCATTAGGGAATTTTTCTACATTATTGGGTACGGGCAGGTTCTCCCTTGGCTAGGCCACTGTTGCCGCTGGATACCTGGCAAAGCCCGAGCCAAGCTCCTGGTCTCCTGGTGCCCCTATTTCGCACTTTCCTTTTCGTAGAGAAAACCATATAAAAATGGGGGGAGAAAGAACAACTTGTTTGCCAACTCTGCCGGGGCCTTGGTATCCAAGTATTGACTAGTAGTCCATCTAATTGCTCTTTACAATTAATAAGCAGAAGATGGCCGATGGAAAAATACATGCAAAATATAAGAACTGATTACAATTACAATATTTGCGAATAAATAAATTCAGAAATTTAAATATAAATCTTCGGCTTGTAATACTGATATTTCCGTTCCTTCCGGCTTTTAATCTATGTTACATACATTTTTATAAGTATGCGATCTTTGAGGTATGGAAAACTTCGGACTTGACGAGGAAAAGGATATCAGATTAAAGCTAGATTTACACGCAGTGCTTTATGCCAACCGAAAAGGTACAGTGCTGGTTAGACTTACGTATACTAGCAATTTGTTTAAAAGATAATTGAGAAGAAGTTGATACATATGCTGCTATTTAATGATACTTAAAACATACCATTAAAATAATTATACATATTTAAGAAAATTGTGTTTTTTAAATATTATCTTAAAGGTACTCAAACTACGGCCTGCATGCATCGTGAATATCTGTAAAAAGAAATAGCTAGGTTATAAATTCCAAATTGTATAAAAAATGTGCGAGAACGGTCTTATGAACAGGCTTGAGTAAGTGTATATTAATTTGTCAATACAATTTCTGAAAGCAAAAATTATTAGGTTTATTGTGGAGGTGTTGCTGGATTGGAGTTGTTATCAATTGGAGTTTTTCCAAATGCAGATTCACTAAAATCGATGTATGAAAAACAAAAACCCAGCAGTATACTCGGCATGTACAATGGCTTATGGAGGATTAGTTGGGCACCTGTCCTTTGCAATTTTCCACATCGACAAAAATGAAATTTAATTTATAGCGCTTTCCAAAACAGTTTTGCCTTGAATGCACACATACACCGTACATCAGTGCTTGTAGAGATCAGGAGAAAGGGCCCGGTTGTTTTTGGTGTCCGAGCCAAGAATTTGAAAACAATTCAAAGGACGTCACTTTTTCAACCAGAAGCAGCCGAAGGCACGAAATGTGAAGAAAGCATATAAGTCCAGCCAGAAATTTCGATATATGGATTTGAGCGCACATCAATAAAGATTTATGTCTTCATGGAATCCCGTGCCCAGGCCAAGTCATAAAAATGGGCGTGTGGGTGGGCGTGGTGGAGGCAACGCCCACAGCCAAATCAAAAAGTCTTCATTCAAGATACACACATTTTTTTGATGAGACTGGCTATATGAATTGGGGTGTCAGCAATTGGTGGTAGGAGATTGGGGACGGATGGGAAATACCGAAAAGAATATTCCGGACAAACAATCAGATCTTGGTAACTCACAGAAAAATGCGTCGAATCACCTTTTTAAATAACAACTAGGACGCAAGCAAAAAAATCGTTGAGAGAATTGCTAATTCCCTGTTGCCGTAGATGCTTGATTCGAATTTTCCTTCGCAGTTTTGTCTTCCCCTGCCTTGACGACTGGCGCGCTGATTAGCAAACGATGATGATTAAAAATGCGCTGAAATTACAAACTGGACTACATTCGGCCTGGGCTCTTCTGCCTCCTACTCCACAGTGGCTGATTACCAATCTGGCCAGTAATAATCAATACTACGCGAACGGTAGATATTATAGTTTGTTTGTTTTCTTATTTTCATAGTTTTTATTTTTAATTTAAAATGTAATGGTACAAGATTTGTTAATGCTAGTGCCAATACTCCAAATTATATGGATGCTTCTACCAAAATTGATCATTTTTAATTTTACGTGTTAGATTGACAGAATCCACCACTGTGCATAGCATTCTGCCATTAATTTGGGGCACGTTCAGCTATTTGATTTTGAGGAATTTATTCATAATTAGAAGTCAGTCAAATTGTCGTGAATTGCACATTTTCAAACTAATTGAAATTCTGCGTCATGTATAGGAGACTGTGAGGACGCTCCAAATCGTGATGCGGCTGAAAAAAGTTCATTTTCATGTTCAAGAACAAACGAGGAATAAAGCTAACCTCGTGTAGCCGCCGCACAGTAGCGCCTTTAGAACAAACTCGTTGAGAAAATATAAAATGGTATTGTCGCAAAACAGATTTAAACCATACGACAGAGAATTTACCAAGGATTCCGAATCTGAAACACAAATTATTTGGAATTTTTCAGAAGATATGAGCATTCAACGTTTAACTTTTTCCGTTTTTTACATTATAAAGAAATAATAGAACAAATTTGTTGACTAGAATGTAATCTAACCCAAAAAATAGATTACCAGTCGTTATAACTTTTACTTTAAATTATAGAACTGTAAGACAAACTAAAAAAAAATGTTGTTTGTTTTTTTTTCTATTTGGTAGGGTAAAGGTGGCAGTAGTGGACACGGGGGGTTGTGGACACTTTTGACACAGGACAGATATAGGGATCTGTCAAATGTCATTTGTGCGCTATTGAGCTCGATTGTTTTGTGCCTTATACCAAACGGAACGGAGACGTCTGCTTTGTGTCCCGAAAAATGAATTTTTCAACGTGAAAAATCACTAAAAGTTTTATTGCACGTTTTTAAAGTGTCACCGTGTGAAGTGTGTCAATTAAAAGTTGAGTGCAATAGATTTTTGACGTGAAATTTAGTTATGTTTAAGATTCCACACCGGGTTTGGACAAAATTTTCACAATAAAAAATTTTTTCATATGATTTTAAAACGACTGCTTGAGGAAGTTGTGGACACTTAAATGTCGGGGGTTGTGGACACCCAATTTTTTGTTTGACAAATCTTAAAATATCGCCGTTGATTGAATTATAAGTACAGCTATATAATTAAATATATTTTAATGGTGTTTATATTCTTTTCTTCGATGTTTGTTGCCAAAAAAATTGACCGCCTAAAACTCCGTTCACTGCAATGATTGTGATCGGCCAGTGCACTTGAAGTGTGCGAATTGTGATTCTGATTGGGAATGATGTTAGGCGTAGTATTTTTTTTTCTTTACAAATGAATAAGCTTCCATTTTAACTTCATTTGATTACGTTTAACTTGATACTTTCCTAATTTTAGCACATTCTATAAAGGTGTCCACAACCCCCCTTAAAAACTGAAATTGGCAAAAATGACTATTTTACAAAAACTTAAAATTTTTTCTTTCAGTGATAGATATCACTGTAATTATTCAAAACTAGTTAGCTACAGTTTCTATCTTTCCATTGATGTGCACATGTCCGCATAATATGCTCCAGTTAAAAAGATATCAGCGAAAAACAAAACTAAGTATGTCCACAACTGCCACCTTTCCCCTACCCTATTTGGCGTGTACAACAATAACCGGTCAAATGCCGTTTAAAATACTCGATTTTTATATTTGGTTCAAAAGTTGTGATTTTTGAAACGTAGAAAAGGGAAAAGGTTCAATTGGCATTTTGCAACTTAGTGCCGAAAATTAAGGAACAATAGTAGAAATTTATTCTTAATGTTGCTATAATTCACCACAAAATTTGATATCAGAAATGTTTTGAGTTTAATCGGCTTTCAATTTATAAATAGTTTATGATTTACACATTTATATTCACTTTCATCTTAGCTAGCTATAAAAATATGACTGGATGCGCTACACTGCTCCATCGGCTGAACTCTCATGGGTAATTTCCTCTTAGTGTGTGCAATGGATGAAAAGCCAGGAGACGGGAAGATTGAAGCCCAGCTCGAGACCACGAGGCAGAGCATCAAGGAAAACTGTCGGCAGTCTGGACCTCGGGAGACCAATACTGACAAAGAAATAATTTCATAAAACAATATCCGCTCGCTCGTTCCTTGGTTCGTTTGGCCAGTAAATTGGAGCGCTGCATATTTGCAAAATTTTCTTATGCTTGAAAGCATTTTGGGATGAAGAAAAGCAGAGGAGACCGAAGGACAAATACTATTTGCATGAGAAAATGAATTATTTTCAATAACTAAGTGGTTACCGAAAGAGTTGCACTTAAAGAAAACTAATTTGTGGGTTGAATTAAAGAACTTTTTTGTGGTGACTGTAGGACAGTTTATATAACTGAAATTAGAGTAACTCTTACGTAAAAGTTAAGTAAGTACATATGTTTTTATACCCTTGCAGGGTATTAAAATTTTAGTCAGAAGTTTGCAACGCAGTGAAGGAGACATTTCCGACCCTATAAAGTATATATATTTTTGATCAGCATCAACAGCCGAGTCGATCTAGCCATGTCCGTCTGTCCGTCCGTTTCTACGCAAACTAGTCCCTCAGTTTTGAAGCTATCTGAATAAAACTTTGCACATATGCTTCTATATGCTCTCACTACTATATATGTCGGAACGATCGGAACATTTTTAGGAAAAAAAATATAGCTTAGACAAATTTCAACATATTTTCATGAAATTTCAGACATGGCCATTTTGTAATACTTTCGATCAATACTTTCAAAATACTTTTGATCAAAATCGGACCACTATGTCATATAGTTGCCATAGGAATATATATATAAATTCATTTCGTTTGTTCGCAACATTTTCGTTTGCAACATTTTTGTTCGCAACATTTTCGTTCGCAACATTTATGTCAGTAGCCGAGAAAACAAAAAAGTCGTACTTACTTACTGCAAGGGTATTTAAACTTCGGCATGCCGAAGTTAGCTTTCTTGTTTTTACTGTTTTCATACATGCCCGAATTAGCATTCTAAAATTTTGAAAATTGTTTTACAATATGATAATTTTTGTTGTCGTATGTTGCAAAAATTTTATTTTTTGAGAGCTTTTAAGTTTTTTTGCCGAGGTTGATACTTCTGTAGAAATACCCAAATACTTTTCCCAAAGGTTTTTGATGCGCTGGACAATAATCCGGCATCAGAAAAACCCATATACGTTTGGCTTACAGGTGCTGTAACTTTGAAAAGATCGTTACGTCGTTTAGATATTAGATTATAAGCTACTGTGTTGTGTTTTATTAATCTTGCTTGGTTCGAACATTTGAACATATACTGAAGTATGTTTCTAGAACATTTAGATAAACTTGGCAGAAAGTTTGTCAGACATCTGGATAACTTCGACACAAATCCACTTTTGCATGACGCAATTATCTTAAGCAAATATTACCAGTTCGGCTAAAAGCAACTCACAAATGGAGACTATGTACGGCACAAATGAAGATGTAGACGCACACGAGAGCCGGAAGGCATTTTATATGTTTATGTTATGTATTCCATAAGTAGTCCTGGTTTATGCGATCCACCCAAATTCATGATTTTTGATTGGCAGAGATGCCATACCATCTGGTGTATGCAGTTTATTCTTTAAGAAAAACATATTTAAGAAGTCCAATTAGGTTTGTCTTGCGTCACCTTAGCATTTCAGTCAATTTTACTCAGCTTTAATTGGTTTCATAAACTGTTAACCTTTTCGCGAGGATGTCGCCACCGATTTTATATGTGATGTGCCGCATTCGCAATATGCTTTTGTGTGTTAGCGGATACATGAAAAACAATTCATGAAATTAATGCATAAATTCGGCTTTGCATAAGCACAGAAATATATACAAAAATTCCGGAGGCGCAGCCGCTTCAATATCGTTCGCTTGGGTATATATTTATATAATAAACACACGAAAAGTAGTTTTATTACTTATGGCAGCCGAATGTTTGCAAAAGTGCTCATCCCAATGAGCTGCTCATAAATCGGCCCATTAGCTCTTTCCAGTGGACAAATCCTCCAGCGCTGGTAAAATATTTAAAGTATTTCCAAACACTTCACGGCTTGAAGTACTCATGAATGCCTACTGGCCCGTGTGGGAGTGAATGTATTTCTTAGCTGCTGCCAGAATTATATGTTTGCATTCATGTATACAAATAGCGCGCTGTTGGGGTTTTGAGTGAGTGTGCGACTGTGAATGAGCAGCACCCGGCTAGGACTATACCAGTATTTATGGGCAAGGGCACACCGTCAATAACAGTACATTTTTATTGGCAATGCCGGGACCGTAAAGAAAAACGACAGCTGCCGCCCATCTACTCCTAGCCCTCAGCCCTTTCGCAGCGGCGGCCATTTAATAATTTAACCACTACTATTTAGTTTTCGTTTCCGCAAAATGCCCTCGCGTTAACGCCGAGAATGTAATAAATATTCCTTTTCGGCCAAAGATCACGTGACTCACTGACAGCGGAGACCCTGCTCGGATCAGATGGCGGGTGCCCGGGCCGATGACGGTTTCATATGCATGTATAGGGCTAAAACAAATCCCATAATGTTCCCTCATAAATATTTCATTTTATTGCTCAACCTCAAAAAAGGGATTCACCGTCTGAAGCGCTGGCGAAGCCAAAAATGGTTCATAAATTACGGCTCACACACTAAGCATTTTCCATTTCGGGTTTCCCTTTCTCTACTAAATATGCGGCTATGTAGGGGTGGGAATTATCAAGCAGTTGCAGGTCCTGGCAATTTTCTCTCAATATTCTCGACATCGAAACTACTGTCGAGAAGCATTGATTTTTTCTATTTAAATAAGAAACTATACGTTTGTATGTATATCTTACTAGAAATGTTCAGCCCAGTCCTTTTGGACGAGCAGCTGCTCTTGATTTATCTGCAAGCCATTTTCGACTCTATAAAGTATATTCTTGATCAGCACCAACAGCCGAATCGATCATATATGTAGCTGCCATATAAACAATCGTTATATGTAGAGGAAAATGCTAAACTGTGAATGTATTTTCTAACAGTATACTAATATAATATGTTTAAAAGCAGATTTGTATTATATTTCTAAATGATTTTTATAATTTCTATTACTTTTTAATTTTATATGATCAATTTTTGTTTATTTAAGTTTTTGTCTTTATGTATGTTGTTCGACTTACAGATAAATTGCCTAGTTGAAAACGTTTGTTTTTAGTGTGACCTTCTAGTTATTGTTATTTATTTTTTTTTATTGTAGTAAAGTCCGGTCTAATTTTATGTGTTTTAAATTTCAAATTTATTTCAATTTGCGATCTTCAATCCTTTTTTCAAATTTGGTAGTCGCAAGTGAGCATACATTTTAAAAGGCGCATTTATTTTAAGAGGAGATACAGTTAATGCTGGATAGCAAATAAAACCTTCAGAAATAGTGTCGATGCTGTCTCAAAAAAAAAAAAAGTCCAAGCTTGGCAAATCTGTAATCGTAGAAAGAATTGATGATGAACATCTATGCATATGTTTATAAGTATTTATTTGCATTTTGGTAACTCCAAACTGACGCTCAACGTTTTACCCTACACACTTAATCACATCGTTATCAGCAGCACCAAAGAAATTGAATCGGTTGAGAAAGTTAAGTTAGAAAGTTTAATGATTCCACCACGAATTTTGTATTTGCAAAGCGATATTGTCACTGAAATTAAGGATTAGTCAGTCAATGAGAATTTGGGGCTTCGACGGCTGTATAGGTCATAATAAATATATGCAAAACTTTGACGAAATTAATTTGGAAGGCAGTTTTATATATTTATGTGCCCTGACTAACCATCATGAAGAATTACTTTAAAAATCGAATTCGGTGTTTACTATACATCCCATAACGAGTTTAAGCAAAGCTAAAAAATTCTCTACCCTAATAGTGCTTTGAGAGGAATATCGTGCGAAGCAAACCCAAAATAATCACTCATTCATAATAGATTTCGAGCAAATCCTCCCTCAGAGCTCTAATCGACTGGGCCGACCACACTTAGTAGGCTTTAAATTCGGGATTTTTAGAAGAATGTTAAATATCTTTTAAGACAGAGCAGAGACAGAGGTCAAGAGAAAATCTGTGTAATAAGTATATTGGTTTAAATTGGAAATTGTCAGAGGAGGATGCTGAAGCTCTGGACTACCTAGATATTTTCGCAGACTACAACAAATACTGACCGTAATCCTTAATTATTACCCTTAAAAAAACGTTGCTAAACGAGGCAGTTTGAACAAAAAAACAAGAAAGGAAGCTATATTCGGCACGCTGAAAAGGTTCCGACCCGATTTCCCAAGGATAACGCCGAGCTTTATGCCGTAATAAGTATCATAGAGGGTACTTTACTCCCCCAAGTCCTATATAAGGCGAGCCAAGAGGCGGCAGGACCCCACTAACAACACACGCCAGGCTGATAGAGCCGGTGGTACCGGGATCAGTCCGTAAAACGACGGCACCGGCCAAAATGGGAAGCCGAAGAACGGCAATCCGAGAGGAGAGGTGCGATGCGCCTCTCCCGATGTCGACGAAACACGTCCGCTAAGACCGGAGCAGGGTGGCACATACTCCGGGGGGATCGACGGATAAAACGCCAACAGGGATAATACAGGAAGATCCGCGACATATTGTTACTTGTCGAACTTGTCTCGAACACAGTACCTGAGCAGGATGCAAGGGCAATAGCACCGGAACAACAACCGATACCGGTCGCAGGGTAAAGGTTAGCTAATTCATCAGATAGGGATATCTTGGAGCTACATACGAATACATTCCGAATCTACGGTGCAGAAAATCCGAGAAAAGCTAACCCACAAGCAGATAAGGATACGTTGACGAGTTCCGCGCACATTAAAATAAATAATAATAATAATATTAATTAGGTTTACATGGGAAAATACAAATTCAAATAATTGCGCGCGAGCGCGCCAACAAGCACTCGCAAAGAGGGGCAACACTGAAATCGGGCAAATTCCACACCGACAGCGGTAAGAAATTATTGGATCTGATATATCCACAGCTCGTTTAAACACATCGCCCAAAGATTCAAATCGGCTGTGCTTTCTGGAGTGATGAAGTTTATCCGATTTATAAATTTTGTAACGGGACGAAGCTTCTTCACCAAAACAGCCGACTGGAAGCACCGTATTTTTCATGATTTGCCTTGGTTGCACAATAATCTTATGGACAGTTAGTGTCATGGGAAGCCATGGGTAACTGTCCACAATCATTTCGCCAGTTTGGTGACAGTATGCCTCGAATTTTTTCAAATTTATTGGCAACTGGCAATACAAATATATCAAAATGATCCTCAAATTGTAAATAATTTGATCAACTCCAGTTATTTCGGAAAATATTTTAAAATTGGTAAATGCACGAAGTGCCGTGCTACCGGTATTTGTATTTCCAAAGCCCCCTGCTTCGGCTTATCGACCTTCAAAGCGAGTTTTGCCCAAAACATTTTCTGTATATTTGCCTTTCGTCTAAAACTGGCACAACTTTGAAGCATTTGAAATATTTATTACAAAGGAAATCTCTTTGGCTTGAGTGGCATTATTGAAATGATTTTGTGTCCGTTAAAGCATTCAGAACTTGTTCATCAATGGCAGTGAGATATGGACTGAATCTCACATACACACGTTGAGTAGGTATCATTTTAAAATACCTTGAAAAACTCCAATTTAAGTGGACGACAAAAACTAATAGACTGTGGTGTGCGATTGTTAAACAACACATTTCCGGATGAGTCTATCAGTGGAAGAGGCATTATGGTGGTGGCAAAAAGGCATGAGTTTGTGTCACACGATCTCGTATCTACGTATGCCTGGTTATAATTCGCCTGTCCAGTACTTCCATCGAATCCATAACTGACAATAAGCTCAGCAGATAAAAAATCAGTGTGCTGATTGGCCAATACACCATGGATAACATCTTTTTGAAGTGTCACAATCCGACTAAAAGGTCTAAAAGGTCTTGCAGAGAGACCTTGGCTACAGAGACTAATACATCAATTTTTTCTGGTCTGCATTGCTTCTTTTGCTCTGCCACATTTGTATAAATTGGGTAAATATCCACATTTCTCTTACAAATATCATCTCGGATAGCACAATACTGCTCATTGGTCAATCCTTGATACAAAAGTAATGCCAATGCTTCATCTTTGGACGCACTTATAGGCTGATCAATGGGATTTGTCAATCCTTCCCTGATTTGCCTTTTCCGAGGTACTTGCAAGTATTTGAAGAATTGCGGGAAGATCATGTAGTCCTTGTTTCCGGGCAGCTGCGATCGCTGCGTGAACTGGAAAGAAAACATCATAACTTTTGAGTTTTCATAGTTCTGCTGCTTGCAGTCTTTGAGCCTTTTCGCCATTCGATCCAAATGGAAGAAGTGGCCGTCCAACTGGTCTGTTACTTTTTTTAAAGGCCAAGTTGTAGTACCATTTATCCATTGTGAATGTCTTCTTTCAAAGTTTTTATATGTACTATTACATTTAAGCCAATTATAATGCAAATTTTTGCAAAATTTGTGGCTTTTTACTTTTATAATATCTTCATCCACATTATTGCCTGCATGCAGTTTAAAATATCTTTGAATTGCTCTTCACACAGCAAACAAATCGACGTTGGAAAAAGTGAGGTTACCTAACGGAAATGCAAATTGCGCCAAAAGAGGGAAAAAGAGGACATTAACACAAATACCTGTTAACTCAGAATTGACAACGCTACAACAAACACTTGGACAAACACATAACTAATTCTAAACTCTTTTAGATAATCCTTCCCAAAGTAGAAATTTGTTTTGAAAATCGAGCTTTAGAAGTGATTATAAAACGACATGCACAATTTGAACAATTTATAATATTAAACACACATTTTAACATTTTAAGTTTGGGCCTTAACAGTTAAATGTTCTCTTAAGGCGTTAATATTGACTTTCAAATGCTCTGCCCTGGCAAGGCGCATTTAATTTGTTGAAGTAGGATGAGTTTAAGGGATACATTTTAATATATTACTCAACCCACCTACATTTGTGAGGGATTGGAGTAAGTTGGTATAATTGGGCAGCCTATTTTAGTATTTCATTAGCCAGATCCGAAAAGCATTGTTACAACACTCTCTTTCCCATAGTGTCAAATACTCTCAAATAAAATGTAGAACATGCAAATTCCGAATTTTGAACAAGGTCAGTCGATACGTCAATAGTGCGAGAGTGGTAGTTTTTTCATTTACAATTATATTTTAATATCTTATGAACTTTACCCAAAATAAATAAATTTAATTTGAATTATTATCCCTACATTTGTAAGCAACAACTGGCAGTAGAAACTTATCGGCAGATAAAGGTATGTAATTATTATTATGCATAATAATAATCGTTAGTCAATAAAAATTATTTATTACAGATCTCCAAGTCTTTCTGGTTGATATAGAAAACCAGAAATATGATGTATAACATTTTTTTATATTACGACCAAAATTGCTTAAATTTGATTCTTTTATTCAAAGCCTTGATATGTGTCCTTACATTTTTCAAGTTCGTAACTTTGAGTACCTAAAAGCAATGACCGCGGGTCATTTGCCGTCTTAAGGGTGAAAAATAATATGTGTTGCGGGCTAAAGGGGTATAATCCCCAAATAAATTAATAAAATTAAGCTCTTCTTCCGCTGCCCTTCGCTCTTTCCTAATTCGCTACTTAATCGTGCACAGTCACCGTTAACTTGGCGACACAACGTCGCCTTCGAAAAATTTGAACAGCCACTTTGTTTCGAAACTACAGATGTATGTATGTACCCTGCAGAACCACTTTAGGCCGCTGTCATTAAATATTCATCAACAGCCGACATGAAAAGGTGTTGACAAAATGGTCTACATTAATCAGTCATCAACCGAAAACGGCACGTAGGCTCTTGCTCTCCCAAACTCTTGATCTCTCAAAGTCTTGCTCTCTCAAACTCTCCCTCTCTCAACAAACAAGCGTTGTGAGCGTAGATGAACTTTTGGTCTAAAGTGTTGTCGAAAAGGTGATTAATTGTGGATAAATTTGTGTTGATGAAAAAAGCGGATAGGTTAGGTTAGGTTAAGTCAGAAGGCCCTCACAGGGCCGCGCATAGGCCAATATGGCCCGTAGCTATCCGAAAGTTTCCGTATAGACCTTGAGAATGTTTACGCGGTTTTCAAAATCGTTTAGGATCGAGGTATTCTTCGTGAACGCAAGTAGTTCGCCTGGCTTCTTCCTGGATGCATCTTCTAGCGATGCCAGAACCGGAGCGCCTAGGTATTTTATTCTTGCCCGTGTTAGGGCCAGACATTTGGCGCTTTGGAGCGTTCATAGGGAGACAGGAACGTTTTATAATCTTTAATTCGCCAGTCCGACGCCTTCCTTTCCAAGTTCGTCTGCCGTCTCGTTACCATCGATGCCCTGGTGGCTTGGAACTTAGTAGATCCGAACTGACATGGTTGTGCTAAGGATATCTAGTGCCTCCCTGCTTGCCAGTACATTTTTGGAACTGACCGCTGACGATTGCATGAATCTTATTGCCGCTTGACTGTCTACGGACAAGTTGACCGCTTCATGTGGGCGGTCTATGCTCTGTGCAAGCTCTGCCGCTTTCCCTATGGCGAATAATTCCGCCTGGAATATGCTGCATTGGCTTGGTAGCTTATACGACAGCCTCACTTCAGGGTCAGGGCATAGCTGCACCTTGTATCTCTTCGTGAAGAGAATGAGGTTCGTCTTGTCCGCGTTGATACTGAGACCTACCTTCTTCGCCCACTCACATATCTTCCTGAGTGTTGATTCCATGATCTAGCTGAGGGTCGATGGACACACTCCCGTGATAATTCTGCTTACGTCGTCAGCATAGGGCCTTCCTTTTGAATTTCTTGATCAGGGCGTCTACCACTAAATTCCACGGGAAAGGCAACAGTACCCCGCCTTGCGGCGTGCCCCTGTGTGCTCCTTTCACCATGGAGGCGGCGCCCCAATCGGACTGTACCCGCGTACAGCTGAGAAGAATTATTTTCCTCAAGCTGATGTTGGCCGCATCTAGGCGCCCTATTATAGCGTCTGTGGTCACTTTGTTAAATGCTCGGAATATATCCACAAATACATATTCTATGTTATGCAGGGCTCTCTCAGTGGTGGCTACTAATGAGTGTGGGCCGTCTCCACTGATTTTGTGTAAGCATGCTGGTTGGATGACAGCCGTCTTCCCACATCGTTTCTGAAGTATGTGTCCAGCAGCTTTTCTATTGTCTTGAGTAAAAATAGTTTACTGCTTCGATAGCAACTTCCGGAGTCTGGCCGTTTCTGGGGTCGTCTCGATATTGGAGCAAAAGTTTCTCCACGAGCTTCTTTGTGCCCTGAGTATTTTCTTCTTGTCATCCTAGAGTAGGATCTTGTATTCCTCATTGATTATATCCTTTTTCGCCTCTTTGGCGTCGGAGCGAGAGATTACTGTTTCACCAGGGTAGCTTGGTCCTCTTTCCGGCTCTAGATGTCGGGCATTCTGCGCATTGCGCATCTAGTAATTCCCTGGACAGGGTCTTTGGGGACTTTTTTATGTCTTCAGCGGATTTTACTAGGCCCGGGCCAGTCGCGAGTCGTGTTGAGATTGTCTTCTTAAACTTTCTCCAGTTAGTGTTCCGGTAGTTTCTGAATGACGGTTGGCTTGGGAGAGTAGTCGAAATCGTATTGGAATAAGTCTAGCACGTTCGAGGAGGTGGGACCTACAAAGGTATGCTCCTCCCCCACATTTGCTGTACATAGGTTAGTAGATAGTAAAAAGACTAAGAGTGACTCACCTCTGTCGTTGATGTCGGGGCTCCCCCACACGCAGTGATGTGCGTTGGCGTCTGCACCCACGAGCAGTTGCTGGTCATTCGGGCTGGCTTGCAATCATGTTTCTGAGTTTCTCCTGAGAGGTCGTTCTGTTATGTGCCATGTAGCAGGAAGCTACCAGAAGGCGCTTCTTCTCGCTCTCCAGCATCTCAACAGTCAGGTCATCCGCGCTGTAATGAGACATAAGGTTAGCATGCAGATCCTTCCATACAAGTACGGCGGTTCTGTTTCTGCTTTCCGATGGTGGATAGAACAGGTTGTAAATTGAGGACTTCAGTCCGACGACGGCATTGCCCGAGGCAATCCATGGCTCTTGGACCACAGCTATGTCGGCGGACCCTTGCTCCAAGGCGATGAGGAGTTCCGTCGACGCGATCTTGAAAATTGAGCTGCAGCACCCTGAGTGTCATGGGTACTGGGTTCATTTCCATTCGACGGGAGGACTGTCAACATCAGGTCACCGTCCTCTGTGTTAGCCTGGTCCAGCGACAGTGGGCGGCGTCGACGATGCTTTCCAGACCTAGGTGATTCTCCACCTCGACTGCCTTCAGAGTATGAGCATCCCTATACCCGGGATGGCGCATTTTGAGGCGCAGGTAGACGCTACCCATGCCCCACGCCATCTTCCCGTATCTCGGATAAAGGATGTCTTCCACATCCTTGTTTATCTGGAGGCCTGCACTTATGCCCCTCCTTGGGTAATGGGGTCGCAAGGTGCAGAACCTTCCAGTCCGCGGTTGGGATGTCCGGATTCTGTCGCTGCAGCTTTAGCGCCCGGTCCCCTTGGATTGCGATGGGGAAAAGAACCTTCGCCTTAGGAATGTACGGGATTAGCTCCCACCACCTCCAGCTGGGCCCCCTCCCACAGCGCCTCCAATTGACAGACCTTTTGTGTCAACCACTTTCTCCTCCATCCGTGCAAACAATGACTCAACGAGTCGCGCAGGCCCGTCCCTACGCTGGTGCCTGGTTTCGGCGAGCGGAGAAGGATTTCCTCCACTTCTTTATAGAGCTGTACGCTCTCCAGGTCCGAGTCTGTATCGACTTTGGCACCTGAGCGGATAAGCTTCCCTTGCGTCGTTGTGCAGTAGCATTGCAACTGACATGACCTGCTCCCGTCAAATCAGAGGTGCGACCGCTGGCGACACGCAGAGGGTTTTGCTCCCCACTTGTGTTTTATGCCTAACCGCCAGTCTGCGTTTTATGCCTAACCGCCAGGCACCAGCTTTTTTTAGCTTCCATAGAGAGAACCTAAGAAGAATATCGCTCTCTCTCTCTCTCAGAAAATGCGGCTATCACCGAATTTTAAAGAATTTTAACGCTTAATCCAAAGAGGTTTAGGCTTATTTTGTCACTTAAATCGTGAAACGGAATATAATCCAGAAAAAAAATTGATTTGACCATTTAACCCGGAATCGTACTTAAAAATTTTAAGACACCACATTAAAACAAGAATAATAATACCAAATGGCCATGTCTCAAATTATTTGCAAATATGTATGTTGAAAACTGGAAGACTATCTGCAAAGCTTCATTGAGATCTCTTTCTGTCTCTTTTGCGGATCCAACAGTACGCAAATTACTTCGCTTGGTTAAATTTATTTAATTCCTGTCAACATGCCACGTGAAATTAAGGAAGTCAAGGATTTTTCGAACAAGACACGGCGGTCTGATGCGCGTGCTGTCAAAATCAAGAAGAATCCGACTAACACCAAATTCAAGATTCGTTGCTCAAGATTTCTTTACACGCTTGTCGAGCAAGACAAGGAAAAGGCGGATAAAATAAACCAATCTTTGCCACCAAGATTGCAGGTTAAGGTTAAGTTACTGGATACAGTGCTCCGTATACATAATACGTGGTTTTAAACGCCTTGCTGATATTTGTATTTAATATAAAATTGAATGAATAAAGCTCGCCTAACAAACGGTGGTAATATTAAAACCAGTAAAAAAAAGTAACCAGATTTAAAGCTGAGGGACTAGTTTGCGCAGAAACTGACTGACGGACAGACGGACATTACTTGATCGACTCGGCTGTTGATGCTGATTAAGAACACTTATACTTTATAGGGTCGGAAATGTCTCCTACACTGGGTTGCAAACTTCTGACTAAAATTATAATACCTTGCAAAGGTATAAAAATCAAGCCAAATATACTTATTTTTCGATAGACTTTTCTGTGTACTTTTCTTTACCTAATATTTCTGAGCAAAGAATAAACCTAATATATTTATCCTGAACGGATAAAGTGTACTTATTATTTAGGATACTCCTGCACCTGTTGGGGGGAAAATCCCAAAGAGTGAATTTTACAAATATTAAAACACGTTTTTATTTTTAAATATTAAATAATTTGGTATAAAGAAAACGACGTTTTGGTTTCCCTTTAGACAAACTTAAATTTTCGTTTCAAATATGATAAAAATCGTCAACCATATCCAATTCAAAGTCGTTCTCGTTATCATTGCCTCTCAGGATCATGATACAATCATAGTAGGTAGTCTCGTCAGAAAAATTTGGACCCTCATCAATCATTACAATGAGTGCGAGTGAGAGGGGATCAACCTAGTAAGTTCGAGCGAAACGACAATAGATGTGTTGATTAACCCTTATATGGTGTATGGGGCTTTAAGTTTCCTTTCATAATAAAACGAGCTGAATTTTTTTTTTTATAATTTTATTTTTAACAATTTCGAATTGGACATGATGCGTTGTTTATGTTTTTGTGATGCTAATCGTTTGTTTAAATTCTTAATTCTAAAATATATTCTAGTATTAAAAAATAATTTGTGGAACTGCGTCGTCGTTTAATCGCTTTTTCTTAAGTTCCTGCCCTCTATTTGGCTTTAACTTCCAATCTATACTCCTGAAGTGCGTTTCGCAAATTTTTGAGTAATCGCCGAGTTTACACCCCAGCGATTCCTCCCATATCGCTCGTTTTTCTGCAGATTTTGGCGCTTTTATAAAATTTACTCCATTTACGTGCTTTCGGCACACATTGCAAAAAGTAATTTTACACACACAAGGGTTAATTTTGTAGAAAAATTTGTCCGTAACCTGACCGCTCACTACGAAAGGCAAGCACGCACTGAATCAAAACCCTAGCTGTCACAGTTGACGAGACTACCTACTATGATTGTATTATGCTATTATGGAGAACAGAGGAAATAAATACCCTCTTGCAAGCCAACTTTGTTTTTTTTTACCACACATTAAGCAATCCGGACTTTGACACTCATAAAAATGAAACCTAGTGCAACTCTACCAAGTTCTGAGAAAAATTTGCCCAAAATTAAAAAATACAAATTGTTTAATCTGGTGCATTTCTTTTTTGTTCACAAATTTTTTAGTTGCCAAAACGTTTTGCACCAAATACATGAGAAACTTTTTTTATAAATTAAAAGGGATTTTTCCTTAAAATCTAGACATTTTGTTATAGTTTTTGGCTGTTTAATTGTTCAAAAGAAACTAGTTTTTTTGTATTTCGTCAGGTATGTTAGAACCAGTATAAAATTGTATGAGCACACGTGTAAGATAATAAAAGCTACTTTACGTGCCTCAATATTTGACGATAAATTTACAAGCAAGATAAATTCGAGCTTTAATTTAGACTAGAATTAAACGAAGCCAATAAGAAAAGGACCTACTTTTCGGGGAAATAAAATAATTAAACCAATAAAATTGCATTGATGGTTTACCTTGATTTTTTTGTTGCATTACCTTCTATATATGGAAACTTTTAAACTAATCTAGACAAATTTTCTTATTTTTAGGTTTTTTTTTTTCTTAAATATATTTTCAAAGCTTTGTACATATATATTTTGCAGGAATGCCGAAAACAATATTAATCCTTTTAATTAATTTTTCAGCTGAACTAGGGAAAATCCGAAACGTTATGCAAGATATTGTTTTGAGCTCTAGCTTTTTATACCAGTAACTGGTATATAGGGGCCAGGGATATTATAACTTAGTGCCAACCGATAATGTGTCCTTGTAAAAGCAAAAGGCGTTCATCGTCACTACGGGCCATCAACAGTGGTTATTTGTGCTAAATAGACTCTTGTCTACATTGAAGAATCTAAGAAAACGGCAAACATCACAAGAGAACAACTCTATATTTTGTGTATTCTTTTTGAAATTCGTCCGGGAGTGGTTATGCCGGTGGGTAACCTTGAAATAGTGAGTTATTTGTAGCTAGCTCAGAAGACATGGATGTTGCCTATTGATCTGTATAAGCAGAGACTGAAAAAGATAATATTTATATTCTTAAAGAAAGAAACCGGTTGTTATGCTAATCGCCTCTCTCTCACGGAAACCCACTGGGTAGACATCAGTCTACGGAGCTGACCATTATCGCTATTAGCAACGTGCGACTAGCTTTGAATCACTTCCGCGACGAGAACGCTGGTGCAAATTGAAAGCCAGCCAAAAACCTTCACAAAGGTCTTATAGTTATCTTTAAAATGTTAGAGTTAAGTTTTTTAATAGCAGTTGCTAAGTTATACAATATGTTTTTGGTTGCTTAGGCTGAGGCAAGAGAAGCGGGCAAGTAATATGCATTCACTGCGTTGGTGTCAGTGCTAGACAAGGGAGTTCGATAGGTGTAGCCAGAGGTTGCTCTCGTCGTGGTGGGGATCTCTGGAGTGGTGCTCTTGTCGGGGATTACTGGAGTCGTGCTTGTCGAGACTGGCGGCTCGGGATGTACTGTGGGCTTCGGCGTTTCGACAGCACCTTCTGTGGTTGTCGAGTAGATGGTTTGAGTTGAGCTTGTAGAGCTTTCATCCGGATAATAGTCTGTGTTTACCTCAGTGGTGGAGTGCGTGACCGGCCTCTCCGTCGTGCTTGTGGTGCTGGAGAATGTGACGAACTTACTGAAGCCGAACCCAAAGCCACCGCCAGAGGACTTAGCCTGCAGCACGCTGTTTAACAGCTGAATCTTAGTGGAGATGAGGCTGGAAATCAGCTGGGTGTTGACGGGTGAGGCCGTAGGTGTAGTGCCTGTGGAGTAGCCTGAGGAAGGACGTGGAGAGTTAGTTTGCGGAAGAGAAGATTAACCGGCACCTGGCATACCACCGCTGGGAGCAAAAACTTTGATGAAAATCGGCTTCGCGTCTGCCAAGGTGGCTATGCTGCAGGCTACCAGCGCCAGAATCGAAATAGTTCTAAGCATGGTGTAGGCTTCTATGTATTGACTAGCCGCCGCGAATCAACGCTCACTTTTATATCCATCGCTGGGAAGATGGCTCAGCTGATTTTGTTGTCATTTTATTATTGTCGAGCGCCGGAGCTTTGAGCTGCGAGCTCTACGCTCCGACACTAGATCTCGAGATCTAAGCAAACATGATTCTAGCGTCCATGGATGAGGCCGCTGGTGTCATTAAGTGGCAAGTACGGGGAAGCAAACTTTTTTAATCTTTAGGCAACATGGTACATTTTCAAACCTACAGTTTTACAGTACCAGGGTGTACTGAAGAAAAAAAATATATAGAAATATATGTTTATATTTATATATATATATATATATATATATATATATATATTTACTGTAGTATTTATCAGGTCAAAGACGCTTCCGACCCCGCATTGTATATATACATATATATGAATTGTAGATACTAATTACATTAAGATCTTTCGTAAAGGTAAAGAGTATTTTAATGTCGAATCCCCCACCAATTACGTTTTTTGCACTTTGTTTGCAAATGTTACACAAGTAAATTAGAACAAAGTGTACTACATTGTCCTTGTGTCTGCCAGATCTTGACCTTATACAAGGTTGTCATTAAGCAGCACACCTAACTTACAAATAGTTAATTTCCATATTTCTACAACTTCCAAAGCATTTCCGTTGTTAAAAACTGAAAGCAGCCTTGCCATAATATACTTTTGGACCATATAAAGCACATATTATGGACAAATCTTATAAATATAATATTTATTAGCATAAAATAGATTATATAATTAGTGAAGTAGCATTATTTCGAAAAATATTGTATTTATGTCGGGGCGTATTGCATTTGTTTTATTGACTGTTAGTACACCTACCCTAAATCATATGAATGGTCTGCTGAGTCATGTACATATGTAGACTGGAAAGAACATGGATAGTAATTGTGTCGCGAGTGACCTGTTGAGCCGACACGCGGGTACCATTCCTTAGGTGAAGGGCTGGATAATCGAAATTTGGGCCAACACCGAAACTAGTCAAATAAGTTTTAAAATAATAAAAATAATAAAGAATACCTAAACCAGAAGTTATGGTGCTGGAGAAAATGTACACACTGGCAACTAAAGTGATTATGAACATATGACGAAATGCTTTTTGCTTGCACTAAGAAAAGAACTTAAAAAATTATTTCGAAAGGAATACATACATGCATATACTTATCATGCATATGCTCTTATGGCAGACACTGTTGCCAGATTCGATTTGTTCCCGTCATATCTGGCTTTTTTTAAAAGCGCTTTCCTCGAACAATTTATATACAACGAGTAGAGTGAATTCTGCCTTTTTATACCCTGGCAGGGTATTATAATTTTAGTCAGAAGTTTGCAACGCAGTGAAGGAGACATTTCCGACCCTATAAAGTATATATATTCTTGATCTGCATCAACAGCCGAGTCGATCTAGCCATGTCCGTCTGTCCGTCTGTCTGTCCGTCGGTTTCTACGCAAACTAGTCCCTCAGTTTTGAAGCTATCTGAATGAAACTTTGCAAATAGTCTTCTATATGCTCTCACTACTATATATGTCGGAACGGGCCGGATCGGACGACTATATCATATAGCTACCATAGGAACGATCGGAAATTTTTGAGAAAAAAAATGTTTACTATGCCAATATTTAATATATTTTCATATAATTTGATACATGGCCATTTTGTATTATTCCAGAATTTCGATTTTAATTTTATTTAAATCGGGCCACTATATCATATAGCTGCCATTGGAACGATCGGAAATTTTTGAGAAAAAAAATGTTTACTATGCCAATATTTAATATATTTTCATATAATTTGATACATGGCCATTTTGTATTATTCCAGAATTTCGATTTTAATTTTATTTAAATCGGGCCACTATATCATATAGCGCCATAGGAATATATATATCATTTCATTTAATTTTTTCGCAACATATTTCGTTAGCAACATTTTTTGCTAGCAACATTCCGAGAAAGCGGAAAGTCTGAACATTTTTCATCTTCTTCTTCTACTTACTGCAAGGGTATTTAAACTTTGGCATGCCGAAGTTATCTTCCTTTCTTGTTATTTTCGTAAAATTATTATTTCAGATTTCTTGTATGATTGTAACTTGTAAGTATGTATTATTGAAATTTGTATGATTGCAACTTTTAGTAATATTTGTATACCCTTGCAGGGTATTATAACTTTAGTTAGAAGTTTGCAACGCAGTAAAGGAGACATTTCCAAACCTTTAAAGTATATATATTTTTGATCAGCATTAACAGCCGAGTCTGTCTGTCCGTCCGTTTCTACGCAAGCTAGTCCCTCAGTTTAAAAGCTTTTTGAATGAAACTTCGCAGATAGGCTTCTATATGCTCTCACTACTATATAAGTTGGAACGGGCCGGATCAGAAAACTATATCATATAGCTGCCCTAAAAACGATCGTTAAATGTAGGGGAAATGCAATACTGTAACTAGTAAACTGTAAGTGTTATATGTATAGCAAAATATTGAAAGGGAATTTTTATTGTATGCCGAAATGATTTATATAGTTCCTGTTAGTTTTTCTTTTTATTTGATAAAATTTGATTAATTTATAATTACCCAATTTTAAGTTGCAAGGGTAAGCAAACTTCCGCGTGTCGAAGTTAGTTTTTCATTCTTGTTTATTAATCTGATTTTTTTTATAAATGTGAACTTAAAGCTCTTGCCTAGCGTTGAATTAATTTGATTCTTTGCTCGACCTAAAAAAGTTTGCGAATTCGCTCGCGACAATAGTCGCCTTCGCTGAGGACTGCTTAAACACTGATTTCAGCTAAACGCTTGGGATTATTTTAATGCAAAATTTTTTAAAATATCATGAGTCAGTCTCATTTAATTTTAATTTTAATCAGAAAAGTAGTGCAGTGCATTTTTTGTTCCATCGAATTTTTTGTTCTTTATAATAAATTGATAATTATAAAAATATAAATTAACTTGTTAGTTGTTTTTATTAAATTAAATGTAAATATTTTCTTCCCCAAAATCTTATATTATAAGGCCAATAAAGTAAAACTAAAATTAAGTTAGAATAGGACTATAAATGTCAAAAACTGGTTTTCTGGTACAACATGAAGCTGAATGTGGGAAAACCCTATCCTGCAACTCGTAGAGAAGTATTGATTTGAGCATAAATAAATATTAAATTCATTTACATGTTTAAGCACATTTAAAGAACTCTAGTGCATCTTGTAAGTCGAACTTTTCATATTGATTGCAGAAAAAATTGCAAATGTTTGAAGATTTCCCATAGATTTTGTTAATTTCAATTAGCAGACACAAAAAGTTTTGTTTATCATGTGTAGCTTTGTCGCAAAAGACTGTGAGGCACACGCCAACCAAGCAATGCAGGGGTAAATGGATACTTGACGGTAACTACATTACGCACTTTTAATTTAATGTTGGTGTATTAACCTGCAATTTTCTATTTGGAGAAAAAATGCAGAAGGTTTCAAATTTCTCCCTGATTCCGAAAAATATTTCTGCGTTCTCGTTGTAAAAAAAGATTAAATTATTTTGGATAGCATTACATTGTTACCTGTTTTTCGCCATTGATACCAATTTGCGTCATTTTCCATATTTTGTTCTACATTTTCTACAAATACTTGTCATGCAATTTTTATATAGAATATTGCAGCGAATAGGTTCGAGAAAAGTTTCAACGTACCTTGGAAATTATGATATATTGTGCAGCTTTCAAAAAGAAATTTTCCGATATTATATAATTATTTCTGATTTGCATTAAATTAAAACGAAAATAAACAACAAATATAAAAAATTCCTACATCCTTGAGCAGGCAAAAATATTTTGAAAAACAGCGATATTAAAAATGTTCAATTAATTTCACGATCATTTCTATGGCATCTGTATAATAAGTAGTCTGATTTTCACAATGTTAAGACCGAAATTTTAAATGTCTCAATAAGATGAACATACCTATGTTGAAAACTGGTTTAGTTATAATTATCCTATCCCGATAAAATGATACAAGGTAGTTACTTCGGCTGTCAAAGCGCTCGGGTTTTGCTTCGTTGCGTGTTCGTTTTTCGTAGTTGAAGGTTGGCTGCGGACAAATTTCTCATATTTCATGAGATGTGTGCCGGAAACTCGGGGATGGCGTCAAATTTATAAAGGCACCAAAACGCGCGTTATGGGAGAATTCGCTAGAGTGCAAACTTGGAGATTACACGAACATTTGAGAAACGCACTTCAGGGATATAGATTAGTTGACGCCAAATAAAGGTCAGCATTAAAAAAAAAACACAGAATGCCTGTATTCGACATTTCAGAACCCCAAACAGAGTGTGTTGACCGTATTACAATAAGTATATGAATAGATGAAGAAAATTAATAGGAAAATGGTTCTTGGGTTTGCAGTCCTCAATTTGGAGTTTATATTAACCGCATTGAATCTGTTCAAAAAAACTTTCTGCTTTTCGCCCTACGTGGCTTACCCTGGGATGCCGACCTGATATTACCGTCTTACTCTAGTAGACTTCTATTAATTAACCTACCTTAGCTAACCTTCCTAGCTAACCGTAGAACAATGCTTGGTGTCGTCTTTCTGCAAAAACTAGTTCAAGGTGCCGTAGAGAGCCTTGCTAGGACAGCTCAACTTCCACGTTCCTCGACTAACATCTAAAACCGTTTTAGGGTGTGCCGATTACAACTGCCTCTTTGACAGTATAGAAGGCACTGAGAGGCTCCCTCGCCTTAAAACTGTATTGCTAGTAGAATTAGCTCGTAATGTTGCATGAAACTAAAACCTAATTTTCCTTGTACTTTCCTATATTTTCCTTCTCCTTTTTCGCGATCGTGCCGAACGTCACACGGCTGCTCCCCTCGGTCGGTTGGGCGTGTGGTAGGCGTGAGACTCGCGTGGACACGCCACACTTGATAACATTTGTCCGCAACCATTATATTTACCCAGGATTGTCAACGGAAACAAATTGACCAAGACAACTGTCCAGCAAGCAATTGTCAGATGTGTGGATTATGCTTAAAAATAATCAAAATCACCTTAATGGTAACTCTCTGGAAATCAAACGGGTGAGTTGACAACTCAATTTTTTTCTAACACAGTACACGATCCCTTGCAGGGTATTATAATTTTAGTCAGAAGTTTGCAACGCAGTGAGGGAGACATTTCCGACATTATAAAGTATAAATATTCTTGATCAGCATCAACAGCCGAGTCGATCTAGCCATGTCCGTCTGTCCGTCCGTTTCTACGCAAACTAGTCCCTCAGTTTTGAAGCTATCTGAAAGTCAGAACAGGCCGGATCGGCCAACTATATCATATAGCTGCTATAGGTTTGATCGGAAATTTTTTAGTCAAAATATTATAACTTAGCCAGTTTTCAAAATATTTACATACACTTTGAGATATGTCCATTTCGTATTATTCCAGAACTTCGGTCTGAACTTTTTTTAAGTCGGATGACTATATCATATAGCTGTCACTGGAACGATCGAAAAATTTAAAGAAAAATTTAAAACTTAGCCAGTTTTCAACATATTTACATAATTTGAGGCATTTCGTTTTTAATTTATCGAAATCGAATTAAATGATTAAATTTGGTTAATTTATAATAATCCAATTGTAAGCTGCAGAGGTATAAAAACTTCGGCGTGCCGAAGTTAGCATCCTTTAATATTTTTATTGTTGTATTTAAATTTCTTGATATTTTGTATTTCAAAATCAGCCAACAATACTGAGTTGTTATCCGGAAATGGAAACGAAGAAGAAGATGATATAAGATAATAATATAGATTTTTGTAAAAGGGACGACAATGAAAAAGAAACGAACCTGACGATTTCATAATTCATATTCCGAACAGCGCAGAGGTAGTGCAAAATTTAGACGAGTTAACAAAGGATCGATGGAGTCTATATAATAAAAAATTATACCTTTTTAATGAGTTAGCCGTAAATGGGACATTCACTTATGTGGATAAAATGTCTCACGGAGGGCTCATGAAACAATCTGTGAAGTTCATTGAACAAATTAAAAATTTGGAACTGATATTTTGAAGTTTTGTTAATGACACTTTTAAAATAACAACAAATGTAAAAGAAAAACAGATAAAAGCAACCGAAAATATAAATGCTAGCTTAATACATAGTGACAAATTCTATTTTAAGAATAGAATATATTTTAGGATTAAGAGTTTGAACAAAAGACTCGCAACACAAAACAACGCCTCATTTCCAATTGTTAAACATTAAATTATAAACACAATTTCAACTCGCATTATTATACAAGGAAACTTAAAGCACCATACAACATCTAAGGGTTAATCAACACAGTCTATTTCGCTCGCACTTACTGGGTTCGCCCTCATTCCTATGAATGCAGATGTACCAGATTTTTCCGACGAGACTACCTTATATAACTGTGTCAGAGTATTCGAAATAACTCCCAAATGTAATATGTAAGTCCCCAATTTTTGGCGAATGTAGATATGAAATTCTCCCCAATCCCCAAAAAGTGCCAAACAAAAAAACGAAAAAGGTCCCCCATTAAAATTACTCCGGATTTTTACTACAAAGGGGATATTTTCCGGGCGATTCTTCGAGGACTCTCTATACATCAGGTTTTTCAGTGGGACTTTCTTTGGAAATTCCTAGTATTTTGACGTCCACGCCATGAACGCCTGTTCTATGAAATGTCTGTTAGCCCTGGATAAATACAGGACATCTCCGGGGGCTTAGCACCCCGGCCGGTAAGTTGCTGTATGCAAATGACCAACCTCGCCCTAGATCGGCGTTGTTAATTAACAAAAATCTAACATTTGTTCCCCTCTCACAGTTCATAACTGAGGACCTGGTGGCGGTTTGGGTTAAAATACCCACCGCCCACGGCGAGCAGGAAGCAGAGGAAGCGGAGGAAGTGCCTACGGCGGCTACTTGTGCCCTGATTGAGCACTGCCAGAGAAACCGGCTCAGATGGATAATCGCCTGTGATGCCAATGCACATCACACGGTCTGGGGGAGCAGTGACATCAACAAGAGGGGTGAGTACCTTCTTGAATACATCATTAGTAATAATATAGGATTACTAAACCAGGGCAGCGAGCCTACATTCATTAATGCCATTAGAGAGGAAGTTCTTGACCTAACTCTCTGTAGTATAAATATGTTGTCCGTTGTCTCAAACTGGCACGTTGCAAGTGAGATCACTATGTCAGATCACCAACACATTAGATTTGATATAGGATGCGCCTTGCAATGTAGCCCAGTCACCAGAAATCCCAGGAAAACCAACTGGGATCTCTTCTGTTTTGAACTTGAGCAATCCAGAGACTGCTCGACCCGTCCGATAACATCCATAGACGAGTTAGAGCGTGAAGCTACTGTGCTTCATACAAATGTTGAATCAGCATATCACGCCAGCTGCGACCAAAAGGTACGCAAGATCGGAAGGGCTGTTCCCTGGTGGAACAAAAGCCTTGACGATCTCAAAAAAACTGCGCGTAGGCTCTTCTATAAGGCGATGAGTGGGAGGGCCTCATGGGACTCCTACAAAACTGCTTTAACGCTCTACAATAAAGAGCTGAGAAAATCAAAACGGGCTACTTGGCGTCAACACTGCGGGCAGATCTCATCTCTCCCGGAAGCTGTTAGGCTACAAAAAGCCCTCTCCAAAGACCACTCAAACGGTATCTGAACGCTGAAAAAGCCGGATGGAACATACACAAACAACCCAAAGGAGACGAGTAACCTACTCCTGGCTACTCACTTTCCTGGGTGTGTGGCTGTGGAGCAACCCATCTCACAGAGAGAGGCACCAATCTACCTGTCTGAGACTATGGTGGCAGACTCCAATGGGGCTGAGAGAGGGGAACCCCCCCCATCGCTCAGAACGTATTGGAAACATGCCCTATAGAATGTTTCATCAAAAAAGACGTACAATGGGCATTACAGAGTTTCAGTCCATACAAATCACCCGAACCGGATGGGATATATCCATGCTTGCTGCAGCGGGGACTGCACCAAATCGCACTCCCCCTGGTCCGTCTATTTCGAGCCAGTCTCCTGCTTGGACACATACCAAGCAACTGGGCTAAAGTAAAAGTCGTGTTTATTCCAAACGCAGGGAAGAAAGATTCCCAATTGCCTAAATCATAAAGACCGATTAGCCTTAGCTCCTTCTTCCTTAAAACGATGGAGAAGATAATTGACCAGCATATAAGGGAGGTGAATCTCAAGGAACTACCCCTAAACAAATACCAATACGCCTATCAAGCTGGTAAATCAACTGAGACCGCCATACACTGCCTTACAACAACCATTGAAAAGGCCATTGGCGCTCAACAGATAGCACTAGGTGCCTTCTTAGACATCTCAGGAGCTTTCGACAACGCGTCATATGAGGCTATACGTGCCTCTCTTGTACGAAAGAATGTCTCTACACCTATCACTAGGTGGATTCTGGAAATGCTTAAATCGAGAATCATAACTGTAGACCTTGGAGGAACTATGACCTCAGTCACAGCCACAAGGGGGTGCCCTCAAGGGGGAGTACTCTCTCCTCTCCTGTGGACTCTGGTCATCGACGAGCTACTATATGAGCTCAACAACTTAGGGTTTCCCACTCAAGGCTACGCTGATGATCTAGTCATCTATATAGTGGGCTGGCATGAGCAAACCATTTCGGACCGTATGCAGCAAGCCCTTGATATAGCCAACAGATGGTGTCAGGACAAAGGACTGTCCATAAACCCATCAAAAACAGTTTAAGTCCCATTTACTAGGAAAAGGTCTCTCTCCTTAAAAAGACCATCCCTAAATGGGTCCATTATCGACTTTTCGGCTGAGGCCAACTACCTAGGAGTCACACTTGACTCCAAACTCAACTGGAATGCACACCTAGAAAAGACTATAAACAAAGCCACTCGAGCACACTTTGCTTGCAACAGGCTTTACGGTAGAACATGGGGCCTAAGTCCCAAAATGATCCACTGGTCTTTTAACACTGTGGTAAAACCGATCTTAACCTATGCATCTCTTGCTTGGTGGACGAAATCTACCCAGAGGACAGCTGCGGCTGCACTTACCAAATTACAACGACTGGTCTGCATAGGCATCACTGGAGCCATCCAGACATGTCCCACTGCAGCACTAGGAGTCATAACTGGCATACCCCCTTTACCAATTACATTGAAAAAGGAGGCCTGCCTGGGGGCACTTCGCCTTCAAAACATCGCCAATATTAAAAGCGGTGATCTTACCGGGCATCTTAGGGTCCTTGAACCCCTAATAAATGAGCCCATTCTGCGCGTAACTGACGAGCGAAACCAAAACTCGTTTTCCACAAAAACTTCTCAGTAGTCTTGTACACTAGGAATGAATGGAAAACAAAATCAATATCTCTGCCCAGTGGATCACAAACGTGGTACACTGACGGGTCAAAACTGGAAAACGGTGACACCGGGGCTGGCATTTTCGGACCAAGGTTCAACAAATCCATAGCCATGGGAAAGTCTCCAACCATTTTCCAAGCAGAGATATACGCCATAGAAATCTGTGCTCGTGAATGCCTTCGCAGGAAAATGCAAGGCGCACGGATTTACATCTTCTCTGACAGTCAGGCAGCGCTCATAGCGCTGAGTTCCTTTACGATCTCATCCGGACTTGTAGAGAACTGTTTCCAGCAGCTGAACGCCCTTGCCTCCAAAAACACCCTAACGGTGGGCTGGGTTCCAGGGCATGAAGGCCATATAGGAAACGAGGTGGCAGACTGCCTAGCTAAACGCGGGGCGATGACACTTTTTATCGGCCCTGAGCCGTTCTGTGGACTATCGAAAGGACACAATAGAGAACTGCTCAGGAAATGGGAAGAAACGGAGATAAATCGTCACTGGACCGACAGTGCAGGGCTGAGACAAGCCAAACAATTTTTCGTCCCCCAGATGACGCGATCAAAACGCATCATCAACCTACCAAAGAGCGAAATTCGCACTCTAACAGGCTACCTAACGGGTCACTGCAACCTTAGGTATCACCTTAAGAAATTAAAACTTTCAGAAAACGACATCTGCAGATTCTGCGAGATGGAGCAAGAAACATCATAACATATTCTATGTGAGTGCCCATCGCTAATCAGACGTCGACTTCAACATCTAGGAGGTGAACTTATTCCCCCCTACACGATTTGGGAACAAATAGACCTTACCAAAGTGCTCTCTTTTATTAAAAGCCTAGGTATAGGGCCTCTACCCTAATCCTACAGGCCGGCCCAAAAGATCTAAAATCTGGTCGCAGTGCAACAAGGCCTTTGTAATAATAATAATAATAATAATGAAATGTCTGTATGAGTCAACAGGAATTCCATTTGGACTTAAAAAAGAAAATTAAAGGGTTACAACACCCCAAAAATTTTAGTTTCGACCCGATTAAGTACCATAAGTGGGGAAGCATTATACAGAAACATCAAGAATGCAAAATAAAAGTTTAATGATTTCTGTTTAAAATCTGATTTTCTTATCTCTGATTACATCTCCCATTTTTATATCCTTCCAAGGTATTATAATTTTAGTCGGAAGTTATCAACTCAGTGGAGGAAACATTTCCGACCCAATAAAGAATATATATTATTGATTAGCATCAACAACCGAGTCGATCTAGCCATGGCCGTCTGTCCTTTTGTTTGCAGATAGTATGTTGCGGGTAATCTTGTATATGGTATCAATACTATATAAGTCGAAGCTGGCCATAGGAACGATCGGAAAATGTTGAGAACAAATTTAGAATTTAGCCAGTTTTAAACGTATTTCCATAAAAGTTGAGACATGGCCATTTTGTACTATTTAATCAAATTTCAAACATGGTCATTTTGCAATATTTTAATATTTCTTTGTTAATCTTATGAAAAGCGGACTACTATATCTCATACACGTAGGTGCCGTAGGAACGATATGGAAATTAATACAAATAAATTATAACAACGTATTTATTTTAAACTAATGTCTTTAAGTTGTAAATTGTTGCTTCATATTTACCCAAAAATGCTGTTAAAAAAACACAACAAAAGGTATCAGCTAACAAAAATTTATTAATTATAATAAGAGTCTGTTCCTTGATGAAAACTAATGATGGTTATTTTAAACATTTTTATATGATCGATTGACGAATGGAATATGCATGGCGAAGTCGCCAAGAATGAGTGGAGATTATCATATAAAGCCCTGGAAGACTGTCATAGTTAAACTCGTAGCAGTGTTACTCGACCGTCACGGATTTTGCCAGATTTCTGGGGCAATCCACGTCGCATCCGCGAAGCACAGCAATGTGATAGGATAAGAGTTGCATGGGGATGACGGTGAGAATACCCTGCAGGCAGTCAACGGTTCGGGGGATCTCCAGGTGGCGGGATGAGAACGCTTTGGTCTCCTCGTCTCCCTCCTCGCAAATAATGATCGGACAGCCCTTGCGAGAAGTCACCTGCTGCAGGGCGTTCATGCACTTGACGTAGACGGGATCGCGCAGGACTATCATCAGGACGGGCATGGAGTCATCGACAAGGGCCAGTGGGCCGTGCTTCAGTTCTCCGGCCATGATGCCTTCGCTGTGCATGTAGGTCAGCTCCTTGACTTTCTAAAAAACGTAACGACATTTACAGGCTTAAGCCTGAACGGATATCTATGTCATTGGCTTACCAGGGCTCCCTCTAGGCAGGTGGCAAAGTTGTAACCGCGACCCATGATCAGCAACGACTTGTGCTGGTATAGGTCCTTGGCCAGCTCCTGCACCTTCGAGTCAAGCTTAAGAACTGCGCGAATTTGATCCGCGAGCGTTGACAGTGCCTGTAGAATTTCCAGGCGACGCTGCTGCAAGGAGAGGCGGTCCTCGGACATGACCAGCGCGAACATCACCAACGAAATAAACTGCGACGTGTATGCCTTCGTCGAGGCCACACCAATCTCCGGCCCCGCGTTAATGTGCACTCCGCAGTGGGACTCGCGACAGATGCTGCTGCCCACGGTGTTGGTGATTCCCACGATCAGGGCTCCCCGCTGCTTGCAGTAGCGCAGGGCCATCAGGGTGTCTGCGGTCTCGCCAGACTGAGAGATGAAAAAGCAGACATCGTCTCGGAAAATGGGTGTGTTGCGGTCCAGAAAATCGGAGGCCAACTCAACAATAACCGGCAGCTCGGTTAGCTCTTCGAGGAGCTGCCTAGTGGCAACGGCGCTATGGTAAGACGTGCCGCATCCAATTAGCATCAGACGCCGACAGCGCTTTATTTCTGGAATGTAGTCCTTAATTCCGCCTAGGACAATTGAATTTTCGTCGAACCGCACGCGACCGCGCATCGTATTAACCACAGAGTCGGGCTGCTCGAAAATTTCCTTTTGCATAAAGTAATCGTAGTTTCCCTTCATTATCTGCTGAATTTCCATCTTTAATGTAGTGATTTCCCGAGCGTGAGGATCGTCCAGACTTTTCTTCAGACGATGAATGCTCAGGGTTCCATTGCGGACCGCTGCCACGTCATCGTCCTAAATACATAAAATATTATTAAAATTTACTAGCCTATTGTATATAACTATTAAGTTTGTTTATATAACTGTATTAAAAATGTATGTAATTAAGTATGTTCTACACTACAAGCCCCGACCACTATTAATTCCTACGGCAAGTTTTTTACCCGTTTTATAATTATAATCTTGTTGTTAATAAATTTTGTTGTTTAAAATAAAATGAGAAAAATAGGAAAATACGAATTAATAGTAGTCGGCGCTAGTACAATATGTGCAAATTATATAGAAATTCTGGGTTTTTGGATATCCTAACGCACAGTATGTAATGTAGAATGAATATTTTTATTTTAACCTTAGCAAAATTAATTTACATTTTATTTATTTTTGTAATTTGCATTAATTAAATAAGAGCTCTTTTTGTAAACCAAAGGAGTTTGTTATCAAATGGAATCAAGGAATTCAATTAAAACTATTGTTGTCGTTCATATAGGGGTTTTTCTGGACGCGAAAAATAAAGCCAAAATTTAAAGGATAAAAAAAATAAAGTCGTCTGAAATATATTCATGTGTAATACAGTTTCTAATTGACAATGACTCTTAGGAAGTAAGAAATTGTATAATTATTATATTTGATATCAGCTATTGTATAGTATGGTAGTAGTAGTAGGTTATTGACAAACATTGTTTTGAAATTCTTCCCCTTATCGACTAGAACAACTACTAAGTATCAATATTTTACTGCCGAGTGTGCTCAATTGTGAAACAGTTTTGGTTGTCATTTACTTATGATATTACATATATTATGTTATATTATGTTTTATGTGCTCTGTAATAAAAAATTAGTCTTACCTCCAAATAGATGACTCGGTTGGTGTGCTCAATAACGGCGGAAGCGTCCGATGCGAAGAAGTACTCCACCTCTTTTTCTTCCAGGGGCATGAACTCCGAGGTGCTTTCCGACCTCGGAAGCACTGGTAATTCACGGGATGGTCCATGTGGACGAATATCTGTTAGTTTAGCATTTTTTGTTGGTTTGGTAATTTGCCGCGTTGCATGTGCAGTGGGATGTACAGTAGCGATTCAACGGTTGCGATGGCATTTATGGCATTTATGGTGTTAAGATTTTTTTTCAGTTCCACCAGACAGGACGGGGCAGTTGCATCCATCGTAGCCAGAGGCAATAGCAGGTGCGAGTGTGGGAGCGTGGTTATGAGTTTGGATGTGTAGGTGCCAGACCAAAGAAAAGGAAAATTAAATAAAAATAAATTGGTTGAAATAAATTTCACACAGCAAACCAGGCTGCGCCTCCGTTTTTGTACATTTAACGGGCGCATATAATTCAAGTGACATACATTTTCTAGAAACTGAGCGAACTACTTTACTAGGCAAATGCATTTAAGAATGTGTGCACAGGGTCTCGCCAACGAAGTAAAGGAATGAAAGCAATCAGAGCTAAAATTATGCATATAAAATCAATACTTATGAAATCAAATGATTTTGATGACAAGTTAAATTCTAAATTAATATATTTCACTATAAATTCATGCGTTTTTCATTATAATTTTTAATACTGTGTACATATGTAGGTATAGTTAGCCCATACTTCAGGCTCGACTAAAAAGGTCATCTAAGATATGTGAAAGTCTTATTATTTCCGATATACATACATACGTATATATTTGAATGCACCCGCTAATAGCTAACTGAATAGATTTTTAAGGCAGGGCTTATTCATCACTCTGCATTGTAAACGCACTTAACATATGCAAAAAAAAAAAGGTTCCTAAAATAAAGCCGTTACAAACCATGCTAGCAAGTGTGAATTATCAAATTCAAAATATTCAAAGTTGTAGTTACCTTGAGGCTTGCCGGATTCGGCATCTAAATGAATACGAGAGGGCGAAACAAAGGGTTAGTATTACTTTAATGATGACCAGAGCTGAGCTTAAACGTAATAAGTTCGTTAGTCGGGGAGAGGAGAGCAATTCGAATTAGAGTTAGTGTATAATTGCCCCAGCACCAGGTTACCAAGTCGATAAGCAAACGGGTAAGTCAGGTGACTACCTTTCTCGGAGCTCTGCTTCTTGTCATCTAAGGTTCGACATCGGCGCCAGGAGTGGCACAGGGAAGGTACGTCGGAGGTGGATGGCAACGAAAGAGGTCAAGAAGGGCAGGGCGGCAGGAAGCGACGGTAAGTATGGCGAAGGAGCGAACGAACGCAACATTTAGATAGTTATTTACATATACATAGATAGAAGACAAAAAATGAATTTAAAGTGGGGGGGAGAGCCAAAGGTCCGCTTGCCTTTTCCGTATAGGATTGGGATGTGGTCCGTGGCCAGTCGAGTTTTCGTCTTGATTCCGACCAGCAGGGGCGAGCTCCTGCGCGAGGCTACGCACTCTCCGGGGAAGTGCTTGGACTTTACGGCAATGGCAAAGGCGCCTTCCTGTACAAGAAGTGCCGATTTTAGGTGCCGATTTTGAAGACACTCCTTGGCGACCACTTACCACTTGCAGAATAGCCTGCTCGACCAGCTCGCGGAACGAGTACGTGGGGTGTGTTTTCCACAGGTGGTGCACCAACTTGGCGAACACTTCCGTGTCCGTGTCCGACTCGAACTCGTAGCCGCGCTTGGCTAGGAAGGTCTTCACGTCGTTGTAGTTCGTAATGATGCCGTTGTGGACCACAACGAAGCCGTTTTCTTCGTCGGAGCGCTGTGGGTGGGAGTTCCTTTCGCAAGGCACGCCGTGGGTGGCCCAGCGGGTGTGGGCAATGCCGATGTGAGTAAGAATAGGCTCACTGTACTCGTTTCCGCTGAAGTCTGCACGACAAAGAAGCGAAGGCGATAGTGAAATTTCAAAGGTAGTCGAACGACTATACTTACACTCCTGGATGGCATCCTCTAACACCTTGACCTTGCCCGTCCGCTTAACCATTACAATGTTTTTATTGTCCGGCGAGTCGATGGCAACTCCGGTGGAATCGTAGCCGCGGTACTCCAATCTCTTCAGTCCCGTGACCAGCAGGTCTAGCACCTCCTGGCGCGATTTGGGAGTGAGGTAATTCAGATAGGCAAATATTCCTGGGAGTACAATATGGGTCCGGTTACTTATTTTGTTTTCTTTAGTAAAATTAACTTTATAAATTTAACAGTTAAGTTTTTAGCTTAGGACATTAAATTCCTAAATATTCTTTAAAAAAAAAATATTCTATTATTCGTAATATTGTAAAGCTAATGCCTTAAATTAAAATCCACAGCAATAAAAAATTTGAAACCTAAATAATTTACTTATTTAAAAAAAAAAATAAGAATTCTTCTAAGGCAGCATTCAGTTTTCGATGTAAAAATATAATTTTTTACTACACATACACATAAGTTTGTAAAAATACTCGTACATATGTACATAAAATAGGTCAGTAAGGGGCGAAGATATCCAAACGCCGAAATATTTTATTGCAAAAGACAACCAGTTATGAGGAAATTTTTACATATGCCAACTAAGTAACCTGTTTTCAAGGGGATTCGAGATTGTGATAGAGTGCAATGATCGGCTGGCATTTGTGGGCAACCTCTTTAAGTATTGTGGGTCTATGAATATTATATAATGAAAAAGTAAATACAAAACAAAATAAAATGTGCATATCACGCCAAATTAAGGGCAATTCTAAAATATTCGTTCGCCGATTAAAAATACCGGTTTAGCCGACATGGAAGGCTTTATATAAGTACCCTATAATAGTGTATTAATTACATAAACCAAATGTATATATCTAAATATATGTGTATTGCTGCAAAGAAGTAATAACTGGCCATATGTGTGATTGTTAAATACTTACCACACATTTTAAATGCTGTAGATTCAATCAAAAGTATACACTTGGAAGTTATCTGTAAGTTTTGAAAACAAAACATTTTATAAATTAATACTTTTTTCTAAGTACCAACTAGTATGAGAAAATAAGTCCAAGCTGCCAATCAGAAACCCACTGATGTTAAGTTAGTATTCAATTCATTTTTTATAAATATTAAACATTCGAATATGTATGGTCGTCTTAAATTTTTTTTTATGCGCTTATTTAAATTACTCGATTTCGCGGAAAATGTATATTACAATACTATTCATGGAACTATCTTCGGGGACCAGCAGTTTGGACACGTTTGAATGGCTTCGATTAAAATGTAAATCGATCGAACAAACTTTAGTGACGCTGTATTATGCGTTAACCTCCTCTGATCTGGAATTGACTAAATTGACTTCGAACTATATTAGAAATTATATTAGCAAGACAGAAGTAGCACTCCCGACCGGTTGGCAACAAGCAGTGGGAGTTGTCGGGACAAACAATCTCGGCTAGCACAAAGTTTTGATTTCCTTTTAATCTATGGCTGCCAAGTATAACATTTTAACTGGTAAATTGTCTGGGTGGTCAATATAAACGAATAGTGAGCTAGTTGGCGGCCACCCTGGTATATGTGCTTTATCAACTGCATACTTCAGGAATCTGAACTCACCGACTTCCTCTTTCTGACAACCTTTCTCGCCAACTCCCCTGCTAGAGTCCTTACCATAATTGTTTAGTTTGGCTTACACAAATTGAAATTTCTAGTCATTAGCATTCATATTTTTCATTGCCAAGACAGACATTTTTTTCTTCCACTGTTTTTGACATTTACGCAGCACTATTTGTGAAATATGTGCATGAAATCGAAAGCACTGTATAGTAAATGAATGTGCCTTCTGGGGGTATGCCACTAGCATGAGTGGATCGGCCATCGAAAATTAGTGGGGGTCGGTCTTACATTTTGACTCGATTGGGGCTCTCTAAATGGGTCAAAACGGAATTTCTCTACTGATCAAAAGAGATTTTTCTTCGCATCAAAAAGGGGAACATCAGAATGCATTTTAGAGGTATGGTTCTTTGGGCAAAGTTGCTTATTTTGATCCCCAGAACATGAATTTCCGTGCCGCATATGCAATTTTTTTGCCTCCATACAAATCTACCCGCCCTAATGTACATGCATAAATTGCTACGTCACTATATCTGTCGAACACAGATCTAGCTTAGTGTTCTTTATTTTTACTTATGAATGCCGAGTCGATCTAACCATGTACGTCTGTCCGGCCGTATGTCCGTTTCTAAGCATACTAGTATCTCAATTGTAAAGCTATTTGATAAAAACTTTACTGATTGCCTTTTTTATAGCCTCATATAGTAAGTTTATATGACATTAGTATATAAGCCATAGAAACAATCGGAAAACGATTAGAAAAAAATAACTATAATTTCGGTTTTATTTTAATGAAAAATTAATCTAAACCCATGACTATAGACTGTAAGTTTAATATGTATAGGCAAAAGAAATATTATAGCAGGTTTCATGTATATACCCTTTTTAGGGTTTCTTTTCATTTTACCGAAATAGATTGATTTTTAATAATTCAATTGCTTACTGCAAGAGTATACAAGCGCCGGTATGCCGAAGTTAGCTTCCTTTCTTGTTATATATAAATGTGCACTGTCGGTTTTTGTTTTAATTACCGAAATAATTCGAATGTACAAAATTAAGCTGTTAGTTGTAATCATTTGAATTCCCTAACTTTTAGCTATTCTTAACAATATTTAATAATTCATTTATGTATGTACATATATTTGTATATGTAAAACATAGATTAGTCTGTTTTTCGTCATTTAGCGACTGCAAGTTATTTGTTACTATTATGAGAACTAAAACTCAATGACCCCATCTCTTTTATGCTCCATAGAGCTAACATAATGGTATTAAAAAGCATATAACAAGAATTTTTTAGAACCTTTATTTCTGATTCTGAAAGATCTTAGTCTGTACCTTGCTTTTTTAAATTCAAAAAGTTTTCATCACGTACAAATTTTGAGTTTTTGCACTTTTGAAAGACTTAAGGAACGCAAAGCGTGTGCATTCTAGAGCTATTCCATTTTATTAAAAATTCTAAATCCAATCTACTTGAGGAATATTTCTCGAATCGGCCTCCTACCCGCTCTATAGGTATATGTATACTTATTATAAGCTTAATTCAGTCGTGCAAAGTTGTTTAATTGTCATTTAACGTTTCGGGACTCGTAAGGAAGGTTCCTATCGACTTTAATATGAGTGCAATAATTCGTGTTTAACTGCACTCTGGTTCAACAACTTTTGCCTGATACCTACCCACGCACCCCTACCCTGAATATTAAAAGATAAAGGCAAACTCCCGCGGTGACTTAGTCAGTGACACATTCGGGCAAAAAATAAGAACTGTCAGGAACCTTATCACCTTATCTTCCCTTCTATTTCCCCAACGAGCTGTCCAACAATAAAAGCACTTGTGGTCGGGAAGTTCAGTAGTAAAAACCATTGACAAGAAAGCTCTAGCAATTAATAAACTTCAACATGTCTGAATCTTTGTATGGAGCTAGAGCACTTAAGAGACAGACAAGTAAAATATACAACCTATTTGTGTTTCTTTGGGGTATACATGTAAGTGTCTGTCATAAATTTACAGATTTGAAAAAGTAAAGCCCTAACAACACAGGGAAAAGTACTAATATTTGCACACAATATCTACTTTAATTGTATTTAATTGGTTGAACAAAGCGTAACCGCGTTAATACGGAAAAATAGATTTTATTGAGGGTAGATTTATGCACAAAATAGGATTGTTGCTTATAAGTGGCTATGAATATTATATTTCAGAAAGGATGTCTCAGAAAACTGGTAAAGAAACCTAGTTTTTTATGCTTTTGGAGTTAATACAAATGCCACCACCACATCTTCTGAGTTCTTGGAAAAATAATAAATAATAAATATTTATTATCAGCTTATAGCGTTTGCCACAGCGTAACAGGAACATACAAATAAATTCGACTTAATGTCTGTGCTCCTAAAGTGATGACCAAGAACGAGCGATCTTTGGGTGCCCGGAAACAGAACACAACACAACACTCCAGCTCTTTGTTAGCATAGGTTGCAAAACCTATTCGGGTACACAGCTTGTCTGCAGTTGTGTTAACAAACTATTGGATATTACTATAATGCCAATCCAAGATAGGTGCAAGTCTCAACTTAAGCCCTTGCCTATAAGCCTGATTTTTCAATATTTTATGGCGATGGGTGTCACCCCATATACACAAACTCAGGCTGCAGAAACAGGTATTTTATGTAAGACAGTAAATGTTGGCTCCCCAGACTTTTCGGCTTGGCAGTATTATATTAATTCAATGTGGGCTTGATGCGTTGGCACCGGCACTGCCGAATCCAGTGATGGGATTTGAAATGCGCACAACGTCGCCAGTTTCAACTGTGTGGATGCCAACTAGTCCGTTGACCACTTTCAGTCTCCTGCTCCGGACTCGCACTTACTTGAAATGCTTCTGCTGGTTGCGCTGCCGGTTTTCGCCTGGTTAACTGGTTGTGGCTGACTTGGTTTGGGTCTGGCAAGCTTTCGAACTGCCAACTTCGCTGTCGGAATAACACTGAGCGCACTTCGAAAAGCAGCGGGCGCTAAATGTGGTTCTTTTATAGGCCGCTGCTGCGCCACTAGCTCTCCGCTGCTGACGACGGCCCGATCCGATCCGCGACGATCGTTAATGTCAAAGAGCCCGATTCCGACAAACCAGCTCACTATGGAGGCAACCACCACTTTGATTGCCTGAAAAGCTGGATACATTTAAAATATATGAAAGTAATATGACCCTTTATCGTAAAGGACTGGAAGATTTTCGTTTAAGCTAATTTATTTATTTTTCAAACTGAACAATGGAAACATGTTGATTGGTGAAATCTCAACGGAGGTGTATACATTTAGAGGCCTATCTTACAGATATTAAGTATTAATATTGAAAAATGATAGCGTAATTAAAATCTCGCGAAATTTTGATTAGTTATAGCAGCTTAAGGCCTTAAGCTAATCAGATATCAGGAAATGTGTCCTTCGCTGCGATTAAACTTCCGACCACAACTAAATACATGATGCAATGCTATACAAATAAGTTACTTTTTTTTAAGAAATTGGGTCTATTGACGTATTGATTCAATAATAAATAATTCGTGTTTTAACTACATTTGGAATATAAGTTTGGCCAAATTAAATAGTCGTTGGCTCCATGGTGCAGCCGCCACGAGTACCAAAACGAACAAGACATGCGGGGAGCGTGCAAAGCCGGTAACCGACTTCTCACTTATCGCCGTCAGCGCACCGCAGCAGTTGTTTCTGAAGCGTGAGAAGGTGATCGACTGGGATCATGCTCTTTCTGCAATGGTAGTGCTGCCATGGTGAAAACTCAGCACTGGCCAATTGCCGGTTTGAGGAATCGAAACAGAAACTCGCCTATTGATTTAATTGCACATACGCCACGTTGTTTATATTCAAACTGTGAATATTAAATAAAACAGTACCCATTGTGTCTATGCATCTGGAGAAAAGCGCGTATTACTTTCCGAAAAGTGTAAAAAGAGAGTGACAAATATGATGCAGTTTCCCGTGGAAGGGAATTAAAGAAATGCGCGAGCCGAACCAAATAGATACCTTAAAAGTATCCAAGTTTTTGACTGGACGTTTGTCTGCACTACAAAGCCTTTATTTATTGGATTACATAAATAATATAAAATTCCTACGAGTGGATTAAGTGCTTTAATCAGACTGGTCTCGGAATGATCTATCAAAGTACCAGCCAAAGTACCAACAAAACTTAGTCTGTATTCTCGTTCAAAACTACCCTGGTCTATATGTATGGTCGAGTGCAGCAGGTATTACCTATTTCTTTAGGGGTCAGAAAATGCTGTCTAAAGGAAACCAAACGCGAAGTTCGGTTGCGGAGTCTAACTATTGCTAAATGCAAACCAGTCACCGCTGAAGACTCGCGCCACCGGTTTGAAGCATTAATAATATCAACGGTACAATATAAATATTTATGATTTCTTTTCCTAATAATACCGGCTTCTGGTTATGGTCCGCCTGAAATACGCACGCATCAAACCAGTTTGCCCAATGTACGCTCTGTTTACTAATTTTCCCAGCCAGACGCTGCTCCGTGCGTAATTCGCTGACCTTGACTCCCATCTGAAAGGAAAAGTGATGCTGGCCCTAGCGCATCTGAAAACCAGTCTGGAACTGGACCCAGTTTAAGTACATATATAAATACCAGCTCAGGTCGAGAGACATGGCATTTGAAGCTTTCTGTTCAAACTTATCGAATTGATTTCAGCTGGACCTGTGTCCTGGTCCAGCTCAAGCAATCTGACTTTCTCAATTATCTTACTGTAAGGTAAATTGTTGATAGGCTCCCGTTTTTGCACCTTAAGACGGTGTTTATTTACAGCAGCTGTTCCAATATTTTTCTGGAAACTCCACTGAGCCCAATGCCTGAGCCCAAAAAAAAACGTAAAATTTGCAACCTGTTTTCCTAAAACTGGGAGTTATCAAGTTGGGGTCTTTCTTTGTCGAAGTTTTTGCTGGAAATGACTGCTCTACGAGTCGCATGTATGTGGTGTTGGTAACCAGAAGTCCCCAGTCGCCTCGTCTGGGCGGCCTTGCCGTCGGAACGGCCTCTTACCTTTTACTTGCATTCAGCTGCGGTGGCAGTCAACGATTCTGTGGCCTAGGCAGAGGGGGACCTGCATCCAATGTTGAATTAATTAAGCACGGAAGAGCTGCCCGCCGTTTCTGGGTTCGGTAACAACTGCAATTCTTAGTTCTTTCCCGTTGGCTTGCTGAGGTACTCAAACATTCGCCTTCTATTTTTCAATTTTGACTCTTTGGGCCACGTCAGACTGCCAAGCGGAAAACAAAGAAAAAACAAGTTTTAAGTACCACTCGTGTAGAGAGAAGGTGGGTGCAGTGTTGCCGCTTATCAAAGCGTCGATAAGTGAGAAAACATTATGAAGAACTCGTTTCCCGGCAGCTGCGAGAAGTGTATTTTGGTGATATTTGCCAGTTTGGATACTATAGGGCCATAACGTAAAATTAAAAAATCGTTCTTATTTGTGTTAAAGTTTTAAGGTTAGATTATAACCAAAACTCGAACTCTTTTCTATCATAATTTTTAACAATGCTTTCTTAAAACTAAATTACCTTAGTCTTAAATACTTTTAAATACTCAAATAAAGCTATTCTTCCTAATTGTTCTTCCAAAACCCAACCAGAAAACAATAATGGAAACTATCTTCGGCTCGCACAAGTTTTTATACCCTTTCAGCTTACAATTGGATCATTATAATTTAATCCAATTTGATTAAATGAAAAGAAATACTGACAGGAGCTATATAAATCATTTATACATATAATACAAATTCGCTTTTAATATTTTCCTATTCATATTACATTTACAGTTTTACATCATTTTTAACATTTAAGGGTCGTTTCTGTAGCAGCTACTTATATGATTAGTCATCCGATTTGCATAAAATTAAAATAATATAAAATAGCTATATTTCTGAGCAAATAAAAAATGGTGAAAATTAAAAAAAAAATTGTCGCGGAAAAAGCAAAAATCACACTTGCCAGTTTCGAATCAAATAACTATTAAATTCCAAAGCCGTAAATTGATTTAACTCCATAACAATACCCATTCATTTAACACTAGAAATTAAAGTAACGTATGACTGGTAATTATTGCATCGTAGTAGACCTTTAGAAACACTTCCTAAAAATATTGAAATGAACATGGAGTCAACCAAAATATTAGTATCGATAAAAAGTAGAAATATAAATATTCATTTCAACTTGTAATGTTTTATGTTATTGCGTTCAAACGCTATAAATATCTAAGTGAGCTTAGAAATTAAGCTCAATGTAAATAGAACCACTTCCGTGATTACATTTACATTGTCCCAAGCTGAATATTTTTTAGCGATTTTCTGTTAAATTAGTTCAAGTCAGTCCGTTAAAGGAAATTGGCAGCGGGAGCAGAAGGCGAGCACGGAAAGCCTACAAGTAATGTTTCGATGATTGGAAAAAGCTGTGGCATATGAATGTGTAACGCTTTAGACGCAGCATATTTCGAAGATGGCAAAATAAATATTGACAAAGATTAAAAAATGTTCGTTTTATTTGGAATTTCCGGAAACTTTCTGGTCACAATGTATGCTGCAGCAGAGCCGCAGTATAAGTTGAATTTAAGCATCAAAATTGTGCTGAATATTTTTTATTCAATTGGTAGCAGTCTTTTAAGCTCAAAGAAGTTTTTTAATGAGTTTTTAAGTGCTCTTCCGATCAGTTGAGAGCTTCAAAGCTTAGCATACTTTCAGGTGCCGTTTGCAGGTACCAATCCACTATGGGAAAAATGACTACTTTATCTGGCATTTATTATTGTAAGTTAACCGAACCAGGTATTTCACTGCGGTTTTTTTTATTATGTTGCTATAGACCATTAAAAGCTATTTTAGAAAAATGGGCGTGTCAACGCCCCTTTCGCCCAAAAAATCGAAAAAAAATATTTTTTATGCAATTTTTTCATATAAACTTTCAAAATTCAGTCACCTAAAAGTGTTTACGTTGCAGATAGGAGTTTTGCCACGCCGCCTTCCGCCCCAAAATGATGAAAAACCAGTTTTTTATTAATATTCTAAATATCCACATTTCTCTTACAAATGGCATCTCGGATAGCACAATACTGCTCCTTGGTCAATCCTTGATTCAAAATGAATGCCAATGCTTTATCTTTAGACGCACCTATAAGCTTTTCAATGGGCTTTGGGAATCCTTCCCTGATCGCTGCATAAACAAGCAAGAAAACATCATTATTTTGGAGTTTGCATATTTCCGCTGCCTGCAGTCTTTGAGCTCTTTCACCTTTCGATTCAAATGGAAGAAGTGGCCGTTCAACTGGTCTATTACTTTTTGTTTAAAGGCCAAGTTGTAGTATCCAAATCCATTGTGAAGGTTTTCTTTCAAAGGTTTTATAAGTACCTACTATTACTTTATAGCCAATTATAATGCAATTTGTTGCAAAATTTGTGGTTTTTTACTTTTAAATTATTTTCATCCACATTATTGCACGCAACAGTTCAAAATATCATTTTCTATCTTCTCTCGTTCGTGCCGGCCCCTCTCGCTATTTCACACAGCAAACAAATCGACGTTGGATAAAGTGAGGTTACCTTATAGAAATGCAAATTGCGCCAAAAGAGGGAAAAAGAGGACATTAACACAAATACCAGTTAACTCAGAATTGACAACGCTACAACAAACACTTGGACAAACAGCTAAATAATTCTAAACTCTTTTAGATAATCCTTCCCAAAGTTGAAATTTGTTTATAACAATTCAGCTTTAGAAGCGATTATAAAACGACAAAATATTAGTATACACACGCACAATTTGAACAATTTCTTATATTAAACACATAGTGCAAACCTGCGATATTAGTGTTAATGACTTGATTTTCTTCTAATTGTCTTAAAATCACCAACATATTAAAACAAATCTCAGTGAAAAAATTTACAAAACATAGCCGCACGAGATTTCGATTGTAACAGCCGACTTTAACAACTGTTATTCTCACATGGCGGTGTCAAATTTAACATTTTAAGTTTGGGCCATAACAGACTGATGTTTTCTTAATGCATTAACAGCAAATTTGTGTTAATTTAAAAACTTTTCAAAAACATGCAAATGCCAGATAAAGTAGTCTTTTTCCCCATAGTGCAATCGTACCTACCTTCTGGTCAAGCTTGTAATTCTTAGTTCCTAATACGGGCATCCTTCGACCGAACTCACAGGGTGCAAGGCAAGTAAAGTTCAAGTACTTTATACTTTTGCATTTTAAAGACTTACGCTGGTAAAAAATTGTCAAACGTTTTTATTCGATAGTACAACTTTTTAGAAGTCTCCTGTCAAAAAACTGAGCAAAACTAAAGGAATTATTATTTTTTTTTACAAATGCTCTTCAAACTTGTTTTAAGAGTCGGTCAGCGATTAATCAGCTAATTTACATTGCATAATAATACATAACTTCGTCATTTTACAGACTTTAAATAGCCGACCTTTAGTTCCAAAATGCACCAAATTTATACTAAACATTATCAAAAAAAAGTCTGAAAATGAACAAAAAACATTGGGGCAGGAAAAACGTCAATAAAAAGAAATATTTGTTGTATTTGGCTTTCAGATAACAGAGGCTGACAGCATTAAACAAATCTCAGAGCCGAGAACAGGAATATACATACTTCTCCAAAAATTGTCAATGCGCTGAACTCGAATCCGGCGTCGAAAAAATTTCTTTGTGTCATTTTTTTGAGATATTTCCTCATGAAAGTGAAAAGATGTGGTTTTTGGCTACTTTTGAGGTGCGTAAGCTTAGCTTACATGTTAAGTGCTACTAAACAAAAAAATCATATATACTATATGTATATTTAAGACCAGTTAATTTTTATTTATTTTGAATTTTTCTCAAAACACGAATGTCTAATCGCAGAAAATTCTGCTTTTCAATTTTGTCAGCTACCAAGTGTTGCTGCAGTTTTTAAATATATGTAACATAAATAAATATATATATAAAATAAATAAATAAAATGTATTTTCATTATTTTTACAACAATTTTAAAATATCGAACAAGCGCTTACAAATATTTTTATACAAGCAGTTATAGAAATTAGAACAAATACATATGTACATACATACTTCATATTTTTCGTCAAATATACATTAGTATACTTAGAAGAAAAAGGAACTCCTCTTCCTCTTTGTGCTACAAATATATTTTAGAAGACTTCATTGCCTACTGTGTACCAATTTGGTATCATATTCGGTAAGTATATTTATCCTTTCAGACCGATTCCATCAGACCAATTTGATATTTGAAAATTCCAAGTGTGCTTATTGAGATTAAGGTCTAGAGGAGGTGTTTGCAGGTGCTGGCTGTTGTAAAACAGACATTTCTTAACCAAATCAGAGCTGGACTTAATTTCGTTCGCCTGAGCTGCGAAATATGTACATATACATACATCCTTCTATATTTTAAGATCAAAATTCTTTGGACTGGGGTAACAGAGAGTAACAGATTTTCCGAATAGTTCGTTATTGTATAGATTGAGACGTCTGAACTATCCCGCCGATCACTTGACCTCCGCTTCCTTCCAAATTTTTGTCACTCATTTTATTTGAGCTTCCTCGACCCATTCTTAAACCGTAACTCTAGGGGAAAGGTGGCAGTTGTGGACATAGTTTTGTTTTTCGCTGATATCTTTTTAACTGGAGCATATTATGCGGACATGTGCACTGAAAGAAAAAATTTTAAGTTTTTGTAAAATAGTAATTTCAGATTTTAAGGGGGGTTGTGGACACCTTTATAGAATGAGCTAAAATTAGGAAAGTATCAAGTTAAACGTAATCAAATGAAGAAAAAATGGAAGTTTATTCATTTGTAAAGCAAAAAAAAAATACTACGCATGACATCATTCCCAATCAGAATCACAATTCGCGCATGTGAAATAGATGGCACGCATGTCAGCACACTTCAAGTGCACTGGCCGATCACAATCATTGCAGTGAACGGAGTTTTAGGCGGTCAATTTTTTTTGGCAACAAACATCGAAGAAATGAATATAAACACCATTAAAATATATGTACTTATATAGCTGTACTTATAATTCAATTAACGGCGATATTTTAAGATTTGTCAAACAAAAAATTGGGTGCCACAACCCCCGACATTTAAGTGTCCACAACTTCCTTAAGCAGTCGTTTTAAAATCATATGAAAAAATTTTTTATTGTGAAAATTTTGTCCAAACCCGGTGTGGAATCTTAAACATAACTCAATTTCACGTCAAAAAATCTATTGCACTCAACTATTTAATTGACACACTTCACACGGTGACACTTTTAAAAACGTGCAATAGTGATTTTTTTCACGGTGAAAAAATTCATTTTTCCGGGACATAAAGCAGATGGTATTCGGCACAAAACAATCGAGCTTCAATAGCGCACAAATGACATTTGACAGATCCATACCGTGTCCACAACTGCCACCTTTACCCTACCCATATCAGAAGAATTTGACCGTATGCACAAAAGGGTAAACATCATAAATTGACTAATGCAAGAATTCATGAAAGAAACGGGTGATAAAAGTTCGTAACCTTTTTTGGCGTTGCTTCTAGCCAGCTTCTAATATGAAGTTACCAAAAAAATTACAAATATTTTATATCTTTTCATGCAATTCCAGAGTGATCAAGATCAACGGTTTTAGTTTCAGACGCTTTAGATAACTGCTGTAACATCAAAAAGTTATCTTTGGATAATGTGAATTTCACGTAGTTTGGATGAATAACATCCTATCTGCCTTACTTAATAATTGCATGTTTTATAGCATATATCATATTGTTACCATGAACGTGCTTATAAAAAAAATTACTCACTCATTACCATCCCGAAGGCTAATTCCACTGTCATTGCTTTGATTTGACCTCTTCCATAAACAGACAATTGTTTGAAGCTAATTTTATATTTAAATCAACAAAAATTAAGAAAATTATGAAATTTTATTATTAATGAAAAATTGTATCCTAAGCTTCAAAACAACAACGAATTCGCCAAAATAAGGGAATACACTTAGTGACGATACTTATCAGATGTTACACGTTGATTGGCAATTGCAATCAAAAAATTAATAAGAAGTTATGCAATGTGTATTGAAAAATACTTTAAAGTGCAAATCAAGTTTGGTTTACCTATTCAGTTCAAAAAAGAATGATCTTGAGTTTTTACCGGTTATTCTGGGTAGTACAGTTTTTTTTAATAATGTTAAATAATGGAATTCATTTAATTTTAGTTTATCATTTAGCTGCCATATGAGAAATTATGAAATTATGTAAATTGACCGTATAATAACCTACAAAAATCAACAAGAGTGTTTTTACAGACACCTGTTTTTCTTTATTTTACTTGACTAGATTATAAATAATAAATGGCAAAATTCAAGTGTATACAAAATTCGGCAACAGGAATTGTGCATTCTATCTTGTTTTTACTTAAGGTAAGTTATTACTGCATTTTATTATTCTAAGCTTCCCTCTATATGTATATTGGATTTTGTGTGCTTTATTATGCATATTTCGCTAAAAACATCAGATAGCTTCCTAAGCTTTAATAAACGTTAATTGGAAATTAAAATGATGCTCGTAAACCGCCCTTAAGCGTGTGACACCCTCGCTTTAGTTGGCACCATCATCGGGCTTTGTAGGAAATGAGCAGCAGATGGAGTTAGGTGTCGGGCCGTTGAAGGAAGTTTAACAGAGCTTGATTGAGAGCGCCGGAGAAAATCCGCCATCGTCATAAAAGTTAAGCGAATAACAAATGTGACGGCGACAAGGCTCGTAAATAATTTAAATGTAATCGTCAACATCCGCAGTGACATTAACCAACTGCCAACAACCACAACCATCGAATACACTCTTGCTTCTTTATACCCAAGTCATCTGTTTCCGTTCTGCTTCTAGAAAATGGCTTAAAGGCTCTCGTAAATTGTAAATTAAATATTTATTTCAGATTGTGAATACTCTACGTTCATTAATATCATTAATTTTTGTTCCGTTCATGGTGGTACCACAACAATCTAACGATCGATTTTTATACCCTGGCAGGGTATTATAATTTTAGTCAGAAGTTTGCAACCCAGTGAAGGAGACATTTCCGACCCTATAAAGTATATATATTCTTGATCAGCATCAACAGCCGAGTCGATCTAGCCATGTCCGTCTGTCCGTCTGTCTGTCTGTCCGTTTCTACGCAAACTAGTCCCTCAGTTTTGAAGCTATCTGAATGAAACTTTGCAGATAGTCTTATATATGCTCTCACTACTATATATGTCGGAATGGGCCGGATCGGACGAGTATATCATATAGCTACCATAGGAACGATCGGAAATTTTTGAGAAAAAAAATTTGTACTATGCCAATTTGCAATATATTTTCATATAATTTTATACATAGCCATTTTGTATTATTCCAGAATTTCGGTTTTAATTTTATTCAAATCGGACCACTATATCATATAGCTGCCATAGGAATATATATATGAATTCATTTAATTTGTTCGTATCATATTTCGTTAGCAACATTTTTTTCGCTGGCAACATTTTTTGCTAGCAACATTCTGAGAAAGCGGAAAGTCAGAACATTTTTCTTCTTCTTCTTCTACTTACTGGCAGGGTATTTAAACTTCGGCATGCCGAAGTTAGCTTCCTTTCTTGTTTTAACATAAAATATAAAGGATCTATATCTTAGGATTTATGCAAATATATACTGTAAATCTACCTTGACAACGGGCGTCAGGGCAGTATAAGTGTATATGTATACAAAATTATTGACAATACAAAATAAATAAATATTGATAACACTATTTACGAAATATTTTGCACTAACGAAACGAACTTGTAAAATTGTATTGAATTTCTCTATTTTATGTGTGTTTGTTTGCATCGCTCTTGTTTTCGCATCCTACTTGTAAAAATTTCCAATTCATCTTATCGAATTTTACCAAAAGTTATCAGTGTGGTTTTAGTATAAAATAAACTCGAATAACTATAAGAACAAAATTATAATAAACACGAAAGAATACAAACTTCGGCACGCCGATGTTTGTATACCCTTGCAGTTTAATATTAGATCATTATAATGAATGACCTTACTTCTTTGTTTCATTTTAACGTATATATTTGCATAAATCCTAAGATATAGATCCTTTATATTTTATGTTAAAACAAGAAAGGAAGCTAACTTCGGCATGCCGGAGCTTAAATACCCTTGCAGTAAGTAGAAGAAGAAGAAGAAAAATGTTCTGACTTTCCGCTTTCTCGGAATGTTGCTAGCAAAAATGTTGCTAGCGAAAAATGTTGCTAACGAAATATAATATGTTGCGAACAAATTAAATTAATCTTAATTAAAATTCTGCTGTCACGGTGTTTGTATCCAAACTCCTCCGAAACTACTTGACCGATTTGGATGAAATTTTGAGGGGATATTCTGTACGCCTGAGAATCGGCTAACATCTATTTTTCGTACCCCTAACCGATAAGGGTCGTCCACTGGTTGAGCAAAGAGCGAGCCGAAAAAAAAAACACAGCTGAAGTGTCTTTTCAAAACAGTTTTCAATCGTGTCAGCATGAGACTGACTGCTCATTTTCTGACAGCTTGAAAAAAGAGCAAATGTTGAATCACGGATAGGTGGGACCATGATACAATTAGAAAGGTAGTCCAGTCAGCACTCGTCGCTCTCTCGTCAGGCACTGAAATCAGTACATGTTTGATTTTTGACAGGGAAGGTTGTGCTTGGACGATTTGGTTAAAATACATTTTGTTAACCCTTGTGTCAACATGGCATATTGTTCTAATTGCCGCAAGCATGCACCGCAATGTGAAGGAAAAAGAAAGCTGTGGGAGCAGTCTCTAGGCTGTATCATGGGTGGGACGAAGTTCACCGGGTCAGCTAGTTGATATATATATTCCTATGGCAGCTATATGATATAGTGGTCCGATTTGAATAAAATTAAAATCGAAACTCTGGAATAATACAAAATGGCCATGTATCAAATTATATGAAAATATATTACAAATTGGCATAGTTAAAATTTTTTTCTCAAAAATATTGGATCGTTCCTATGGCAGCTATATGATATAGTCGACCGATCTGGCTCGTTCCGACATATATAGTAGTGAGAGCATATAGAAGCATATGTGCCAAGTTTCATTCAGATAGCTTCAAAACTGAGGGACTAGCTTGCGTAGAAACGGACGGACAGACGAACATGGCTAGGGTCAGAAATGTCGCCTTCACTGCGTTGCAAACTTCTGACTAAAATTATAATACCCTGCAAGGGTATACAAATTTATATTAGGCTGCCCCATTCAGTGTGGGCCATAACATCTTTTAAACGTGAATGATTTAAAACGCACCATAACAGCATTTAATCATAATTAACGGTAATTTTTCGATTTTAATTTTTAGGTAGTGCATATACCAACATGCTCCAAATCGACCTTTTTATACCATGTACCGTAGGTACAAAGGTATATTAATTTCGTGCAAATGTATGTAACAGGCAGAAGGAAGCATTTCCGACCCCATAAAGTATATATATTCTTGATCAGCATCAACAGCCAAGTCGATATAGCCATGTCTGTCTGTCCGTCTGTCCGTCTGTCCGTCTGTCCGTCTGTATGAACGCCTAGATCTCAGCAACTATAAGAGCTAGAGCCACCAAATTCGGTATGTAGGTCGGAATGTTTTGCACGCAGATCAAGTTTGTTTCAGATTTAAAAATTTCCCCCCCACTCCCCCGCAAATCAATAAAAACGTTTTGCAGCCACAAATATTACCATATTACCATATTTTTTGCATAGGCATGCATATGTAGAACATGTATCAATACCGAAAATCTGGTAAAGATCGGGTGAAAAACACAAAAGTTATTTACTTATCAGTGTGCTATCTGTTTTGCAGCTGGCAACAGGTGCATCCCAAAAAACAACAACAAAACTGATGAGCGCAAGAAACTAACTCCCGTGCGCAAAAAAGAGAGAGGGGTTATCTCTTTCTCTGTCTTGCACACGCAAGTGCATGAGATGGTGGTGGTTTTGCAAAGAGCAAGTTTGTTTACATTTCTCTAATAGGCAAAAGTCGCGATCAGCTGACTTTTGTTTATCGTTGTCAAAGAGCTAATTCGAGCGGCGATATATTTTGGTACATGGTATATAACAGTCGTTCACGAACGACTGTAGCTTTCTTACTTGTTTTAATGATGGTTTTGTTGTCCGGTTTAACATATGGGTAGTAAATGGCTCCAGTTTCAAAGTTTGCACCTTCGATATCAACAAACATTAATAAATTAAACTTTATAGAGTAAAACTACTATAAATACCTTTAAAACTCGCATATCGCGCATTATGGTACCTCTTCCAAAGCCAAACTATTAAGAAACCTTTATTTGTTAATACAAAATAATTTTAAAGAAATCCACTTTGAGTTCCATTTCCTACTAATAAATGTATTTCGACGCTATTTGGTTTAAACCCAGAGGTTTGTTTATCAAAGCAAAGGAAATCCAGCTTTAGCTTTTTTTATTATTTGCCTGCGACCATTTAAATTTCCGAAGTCAGTAAAGTATACAATAAGAAAAAACCTTTCTTTTGCAAATAAGATTAGCTTTGATGTTGAAAACTCGCATACCGCGCACTCCTTTAGGAGAGAACTCCAATCAATCTGATGCCATTACTGTTGAATTGGAATTTTTGCCGTCTCAGTTTTTTCGACAATGTGCACAGAAATAAACTATTGTCGGGATGATGCTGTCAAATTTAATTCCAATTAGGCGTGATTTTGTCCGTTTATACGCAAACTAGTCCCATAGTTTGTAAGCTATCTGAAGGATCTGAAGAAAGGAAGATAACATCGGTTCGTTGAAGTTTGTACTGCAGTTTGCAATATGAAAAGTCAAACTAATAAGATTTACTTACATTTTTATACAGGGTATTATAATTTGCAGGGTATTATAATTTTAGTCAGAAGTTTACAACGCAGTGAAGGAGACATTTCCGACCCTATAAAGTATATATATTCTTGATCAGCATCAACAGCCGAGTCGATCTAGCCATGTCCGACTGTCCGTCCGTTTCTACGCAAACTAGTCCCTCAGTTTTGACGCTATGAAACTTTGCACATATGCTTCTATACGCTATCACTGCTATATATGCCGGATCGGACGACATATCATATAGCTGCCACAGGAACCATCGGAAAATTTTAAGGAAAAATTGTTTAACTTAGACAATTTTCAACATATTTTCATAAAATTTCAGACATGGCCACTTTGTAATATTTTAGAATTTCGATTTTAATTTGATTAAAATCGGACCACTATATCATATAGCTGCCACAGGAATATATATATCAATTCGCTTAGTTTGTTCGCAACATTTTCGTTCGCAACATTTTCGCTGACATAAATGTCAGTACCCGAGAAAACGAAAAAGTCTAGTAAGACTTTTTCGTAAGTATACTGCAAGGGTATTTAAACTTGGGCATGCCGAAGTTAGCTCTCTTTCTTGTTATTTATTGAACTAAATATTCAACGGCATCGCCATTATAAGAATTTCAATAATCAAAATCCGTGTTTTCCCTCTTTAATTATTATCCTGTTTACCATAGCACCCCGGTAATTCGACGTTAACTTTCCAAATATTTCTACCACAAATGACATAATAGAAATGTCAATACTATAAATATTGTTAAGAAAAATACAACAACTATTCAACTTTTGGTATACTAAAACCAACAAATATTTTCATAATTGTTTTAGAAAAACTGACTGTATATGTTTCTTTTCTAAAATGGTTTGTATTTTTTATCGTTTTCCACGTCATCTTTTTCTTTCAAGCTAATCTTGGCAATATTAATTATGGCTACTTAAAACGTTTCAGCCTCAGTATATTCTTGTTTATCCCCAACTAAAGTAAATGCTATGTATTGAAACGGAGGACCTTTAAAACAAACCTGTTCCATTTGTAATTGGTCCTAACATCACTTACAACACAGAGCTTCCTAGCTCGGAAGAGGAAATCAATTACGGCCAATAGATAAGGGTTGTCTATGTTACTGATTATAAAATCATGGAGGAATAGAAGGCGTGCAGACGAGAGCAGATCATTAGCGGGGAGGTATGCAGTAGACTGGAATAGGAAGGGATTGTTTAAAAAAAGTTGAAATCAAAATGGAAGGAACTTCTTCTAAAGGCAGTCATTTATATAAACGTAAGCAGTGGCTGGAGGGTTCCGAATAAAGGGTTCCTATTCCATCCTACAGCGGACAAGTGCAGAATATTCGGGAAGCTTAGTGTATTGGCCTAATACATAACTGTGTGGTATTTCGTTTGCCAATCCCGAACTGTGCATAAACCTTCGGCAGCATCAAGTTTAGGCGTTAAATGCAGATAAATGTACTATACAAATTCATAATTCCGGATCCTAAAGGAAATTTGAAAAATCTTTATATATGTTACAGTCCTGAGTGGCGGCATTTTCTCAGGAAATTTCTGAAATTAAGTCGAAAAATGACGCTCCTTATGGTAGAACGAAGAGTTTCTACTCTATATCCCACACATCCCCTTGCAGCTTACGATTAGAGCATCTTAAATCCAATTTGATAAAATGAAAAGAAAAACGAACAGGAATTATTTAAATCATTTATACATATCATTAAAAATCGTTTTTAATATTTTCCAATTCAAATTACATTTACATTAGATTTTATGATATAAATAAATCTAATTTTTAATAATGGGCATGTATCAAATTTTATGAAAATATTTTGAAAACTGGCCAGGTTATAATTTGCTTTCTCATAATTTTCCGTTTGTTCCTATGGCAGCTATATGATATACGAGGTTTGTTCAAAAAATATAGCGACTTTTCGAATTAAACTTAGCGGGCTTAACTTTTCGAGCTAATTATTATTTTTTTCTTGAGTTGGTAGGACTGTTAATGACACCTGGACCGAATTGCTTGTCAATAACTTTATCAGAAATATATTTACTCTTGTGTTTTGCAAACGACCATCAGCGCTTTCGAATTTTGAACTGTGGTCTGATGATTTGATTATGAAAAGATCGAAAGCAACAGTGCTACGTCGGTTGACATTTTATTGACATTTGTATAATGGGCATGTAATAATGGGCATGTATCAAATTTTATGAAAATATTTTGAAAACTGGTCAGGTTATAATTTGCTTTCTCATAATTTTCCGTTTGTTCCTATGGCAGCTATATGATATACGAGGTTTGTTCAAAAAATATAGCGACTTTTCGAATTAAACTTAGCGGGCTTAACTTTTCGAGCTAATTATTATTTTTTTCTTGAGTTGGTAGGACTGTTAATGACACCTGGACCGAATTGCTTGTCAATAACTTTATCAGAAATATATTTACTCTTGTGTTTTGCAAACGACCATCAGCGCTTTCGAATTTTGAACTGTGGTCTGATGATTTGATTATGAAAAGATCGAAAGCAACAGTGCTACGTCGGTTGACATTTCATTGACATTTGCAGCTCGATAGGTTATCGCAATTGTTTACCATTGAACTATATTTATTAATTGCAACATAGCAAAATATAATTAAGTAACTGAGTATACATATATAATTTAGTATATAAGGCCATGTAAGAGATAAATTGCTGAAGGCGACAAAAGTCCCAATAAGAGTATATATAAAAGCGCTTAGTAGCCGGACACGGTTCCTTATTGATTTTATTTGTAGCTTTTTCTACCGGCCCGAGGACTCACAGCTTGCACCCTCGCGAAATTCCGTCATCCTTACGACGTGCTGTTTATGGCACTTTTATATCGCTTTTATTGTCGGTGCCATTCTGCTTAGAGGGCGAAAATATTGCCGAAATTATTTGCAAGGCTCGATTTTTATATTTTCTTGCATCATGAAATCTACCTTCGGTTAATTGAAAACTTAAACCCGATTTTATAAAATATCAGAAGGAGCTCAAATAACAAGAAAATGTTATTTATTTGTAGACTGGAGCCGATTGGGCAAAGACTTGCATTTACAAAAGTTCTTTACAGTTATGGGTAATTTTCCCTAATCCAAAGTATTTAAATTATCTTTGGCATTTTAGTATAAGTGTAAAGAATAATAACATATTTGTTAAGTTTTTCTTAGAAGTGTATTTTCTTTACAAATGTTATATCAGAATCAAAGTATACCCAAAGATACATTGGCTCACAGTAATGTGTACAAAGTAACGAAATAATGTTTGCTAGATTAAAGATAGGAGCAGATAGCACTGCTAAGGAAAGAAATTTAATAATTGAAAAATATATACCATTTTTGAAAACCCTTGTAGGGTATTAAGTATATTTTGGGTCGAAAGTTTGCAAGGCACCAACAATTATACATTTACATACATATGTAACTCACAAATTGATCTATATTTAGGAACAAGTACCATACACGGAATACCTTTAGCCCCTCTTTTGCTTTGAACTGCCCTCCCAGAGAAACTCTCGTTTTACAATGGGGGTGCCCGCACTCCAGCTTTGCTTGACTGAAACGCTCTCAGGTTGTCTGACCGCTTTGCCCTTCACAGCTTTCGACTTAGGGCCGTTTTGGCCTTGCACTGCAGATATAAAAAAAGAAAATAAAAAAGGGATTCAATAAAACATAAACAAACAAGTAAAAACGTTATAGCCGCCACCACCGACCCTAAAAACACCTCTACTCTAGAGAATATTACATTTTTTCAGTAAAAGAGCATACATTTTTTTTCAAAGACAGTCTTCCTGAAGGCATCTTAATGAAAGTATTTTAGAATTCTCAAATATAATCTAGATTAGCCCCACTATTATTTGTTCTATCATAAGATTAGAGCAATAATTTACCTAAGCCTATAACTTATTTCAGTCGGAAGTAAATTTGACAGATTTTCGGATTTACCTTTACCAAACTCGAATTTCATATGATAATATGATACATTTAGGGTATTTGGAACTTTATTTTTAATTTGAATCAATAAAGTATTGTATTGTAGTTGTAATAAAACAAATCGATAGCAGGTGGTTTAAAGGAAATCCCTTTGACATTTTAATTTCTAATTTCTTCGAAACCCAAAAAAGTGCCGACAACTCAATTTTAAGTGCAATCACAAAATAAATTTGAATAACTAAGTGCCATCGGAAAATACGGAAAATCATTGTACCCTATGATAACAGTGCGGACGGCAGTGTAAAAGTTGGAGAAGTTCGAAAATTAACGTTATGAAAATTGAACAAATTGTGGAAGAATCTCAATTCGAATCTGCATTCCAAAGTCAATAAATAATACTTAAACGGCATTTTGCATTTTGACAGATTTTCATACATTGAAATCCCTGTTTTCGGCCCTAAAACCACTTTTATTCTGTTAGCCAAGTCAGGGTGAAAAAATGTTGTTCTACCACGAGTTGGGGTTTCCGCTAGTTTAGCAGGAAACAGCAAAAATGCTGGATTTCCCACACCCATAGCTTTTAAATGATAAATGTTACAGAAACCTCGTGCATGTGGATGAAAATTAAATGCAAACAGTTTACCTGATGTCTTATTCGGCTGGTAGTAGTTTCTAGGCTTATAGTACGTTGTTGCTTAGTTTCAAAACAAAATTTGATTTCAGACTATTTTTGTATTAATATTCGATTACCAAAACTTGCATTCCCTCCAAGTTTGAACAACATTAAACATAACTTCTGAACGTATTTAATATTATAGACAATTTGCAGATAACAAATTATAAATTATATAAGATATATTAAATATTTCTTCTGACGCGCATAATTCCATATATGGGAGCTCACAGCATTATCCCAGCCCATCAATTTGGCTTCAGAGAAAAATAAGGTACTATCGAGCAAGTAAACAGAATAACATCAGAGATTCCCACAGCCTTCGAGCACACAAAATATTGCAGCGCGATATTCCTCGATGTAAAACACCCTTGCCTAGGTACACTCATAAATAGTTAAAACACAACCATATCCGACAACTACATTATCGAAGCTGGAGTCCCTCAAGGCAGAGCACTTGGGCCAACTCTTTTCGTCTTTAACACAGCGGATATTCCTACGATTGACCGACTAACAACATCCATCTTCGCTGACGACACTGTGATCCTCAGCAGCTCCGTATGCCCAGTTTGGGCAATAACCCAACTCGCCAACCACCTTCTGGTAGTCGAGAAGTGGATATCAGACTGGCGTATCAAAATAAACGAACAAAAGTGTAAACACATATCGTTTACTCTTAAGAGAAAAACTCGCCCTCCGCTCTGCCTGAAGAGCAGATCCCCCAAGTCAATGAAGTAAAGTATCTCGGCATCCACCTCGACAGACGTCTAACATGGCAAGAAACTAAACCTTAAACTAAAGCAGCCTCCACTGGATTACAAACGCCCGATCCCCCTTGTGTCTGGACTACAAGGTCCTAGTCTACAACTCCACTCTTAAGCGAATCTCGGCGTATAGCTCCCAGCTTTGGGGGAAACAGAACCAACATAGACATCATACAGAGCGCTCAATCAAATATCCTGCGAACTATTACTGGGACACCACAGTAGACTCGAAACCAAAACACCCACAGGAATCTCGGTATTCTAGCAGTAAAATATTAAATAGACAAGGAAAAAGCTTCCTACAATGAAAACCTCTCTGCCCACCCAAATCATCTCGCAAGGGTCTTGACTGGGTGTTGTTTCAATGGTAAGATATAATGTACCTTTTTGGAGTATTAGTATACGAAACATAAATTCGTGTTTCCTTATATGATTGATAAGAGAATTCATTTTCTTAATCGTTTACAATTTGAAATCATTATCTAATATTAACTTTTAATATAATACAAATTATAATTTGGTAAAGTCTTAAAAAAAAAGTTAGTTTATCTCTTATCATTTTGACAGTCCGAATCCGACAACCTTTCGGGCTGGTCAAGGTCATTTATGGTGCCTGTGAAAAGAAAACTGTGTTCACTGCCCCATATCCAACGCTTTGGGCTTGCTGATTTCAAATTAAAGTGAATACTGTATCTCGGAAACAGATTCAGAAACCGAAAATCACTAATAATATAATTATGTTAAAAAATTGCTTTAAAAAAGTAGGTCCTCATTTACTAAATAAAAAATGATTCTTCATAATTGTACTTACCGAAGCACAGATCCCATTGAAAAAATACTTAATACTTAAACTTCAAGTTAATATTTCATTTATTAATTTTGTTCAAATTAAACATATAAAATTTACTTGACATATAAGAGGAAAGTATAACTTAAAGAGTCGCACAGTTTTTTGTTAAATAAAATTCTTATTTTTTACATACTTTTGGGGTCTCTATTCCAATTTTTCAACTTTATGAATTTTTGTTATTCAATGAGCACTACCCTGCTTAGCTATGCAGGAATTGGGTTGGTTTGATTAATGTGCCAGCATATATTTTTAACTTCCATATTTTCTGTTTTCGTTAGCAGTTTTGTACACGGCTACAAGTTATTAGTAATGGATAAGCTTATACTCTAATTCTGACCTAATATGGATATTTTATTTACATTTGAATAATTACGATCTAATAGGGATGTTTCACATCCACTTGCCGTTTTCTGGCTTTTTCTAGAACCAGTCAGTTCCAATAGTAAACCATAATCTAATACGCTACCCATAGTATAAGGACAGTTTATAGAAAACTTTACCTGTAATCTTGAATTTAACTACGGGATGTTATTTACTTGAATATTAGGACTATTATTCTAGAAATAGTCACATTTTGCTTAAATGCGTTTGCTTGATTTTATTGGGCTATAGGTTTTATATATTTATATACATGGAATTGTACGGCTCTCAACGAGGACTCACGATTCAAACTACTCAGCGCTCACTTAAATGCTATTAAGAAAGGCACTTGACATTTGAAATAAAAACTCGAACCAAACAGTATGGTTAACAACAGTATGAAACCAACAAATGGTTAATGTAAATGCCATGAAACCAAACTTTAATTATCAATATATGTAGATAAAAAAAATAGCGGTAGTACACTGTTCATTATCGCAGAGACTAATTTGGCCGTTATAGAAGTACCACTAAGTTGAACACCCCATGCATCGAATGCCGACATTGCTATCCGTCCTCAACCTGCTCCACTTGTTCGTAAAAGAACTTTCCCATGTTCACTCATCTCTACTAGATTGGCACGTTCAGATACACTCTCGTAGGGACAAACAATTCACCTCGGCACGTATGCACAAGCTATTAGCTTTTTGGCCTGCCTTGGCCCAACTAAGGCCAGTAAAGTCGGATATTAATTGCTCTCATACATTTGTAAAGCACTAATCTCAAGCACACAATAAGGAGTTGCGAACATCTCCAACTTGATTGCCAGAATGCGAGGAACACATTTACATGTATTCTATCTAGAATGGTTATATAAGTATTCCGACACAGATTGGTGTTGTGCTTTCGTGTTGTGTTATCTCTTGAAAATGACTTTGACCGAGCCCTATTAATTTTACTGTCTGACGAATAGTATCCTTGTTATCTGGTTCAGACCGCTAATTGTACATTTTTGTCTTTCTTTATATAACCCCACTGATAGGCAATCTATATCAAATAAAATGATTGAAAAAAGTCTTGAAATTAAGGGGATCTAACTTACTTTCATATGTACACCTAATTGTCAGGAAAAGCCAATCTGGCTGATAAACATTAACTGTCCACCTAGCCTAAAACCATTTCTATTCCTAATATTCCACTTTGATAGAAAACTTTGGTATATATGGGAAGAAGACTCCTTCGTTAGATATTTACACTGATTGCTGATTGCCGAAAAGGTATCCGTGCTAAAAGCCAGCTTAAGCTTCAGACCTAGGGGACAGGGAAACGGTTGATAGCCTCTTTAATCTGAACTTGGGGTTGCCTGAGAGTGTTAAGTGCAGGCTGGAATTATCCTTGTATTGTCCTTTGTTGGCAATTCTCCTCGAGCCTGGAAGGGCTTAGGTGTAATGTTTGCAATGACTAATTCCCGGAAAACCCGTCAGCACTGCTTGCTCGATCTGCCGCTTCAACCAGTAGAGCCTCACCACTAGGTGGGTCCGCGTTTCTGCCCATTGACGCGGTATATACATGGGGCTCATAGTCCAGCGTGTTCTGTCATCCGTAGTAGAACTGTGAGCCCACTGCCACGCCGGTGGAGAGGGTGCGAGGGGCGGTCCCGTCGTAAGAAAGCTGCGTCTGCAGCATCGGCGCTTTTGTGCGGCGCAACGTCGAGGTGCCACCAACTGTCATGGGAATTGGAACATGGCCCAGTGGGGCCATGGCCAGGGGAGAGGGCAACGGAAGCGTATGAGTGGGCGGATGTGCAGGAGATCCTCCAGCCATGGAGGTGGGCGGCGTCGGAGAGTTACTTGGCCGCTGAAGCATCCCCATGCCTTCGGCGTTTATGATATATCCTCCCCGGATAGTCGGCGCTGTTGTGTATTGAGCTAGTGAGGAAATGGGTACCATGGTACCTTTCGAGGGAAATCAAAATTGGAATCAGAGCCCATACTGGCTAACGCGATTACTTACTTATGGCACTGCTTCGTGGAGCATTGGATCCAATCACAATAGCGGAAGCCAGGATTCCCGCCACTGGACCCTGGCCCGCACTGGCGATGCTGGTGGCTACAAATGCTCCCGGAGAGGGGGATAGCCCTATTACATCGGGCGACTGTTGAGCCCCCACCAAAACTGAATTTGCCATCAGGCCGGAGACGGGTCCCGAACTTACTCCACCTGTTAGCTGAGATGGGGATAAACCAGCGTAAAGGCTGCTAGTCGGCGCGTACGTCAAGTAGTTCTAAATAGGCATCAGTAGTGACTGAGTAAGCAGATGGACAAAAACGGACGTCAGTTTAAATTACTTACCTCGTTCTGAGAGACGCTTGGCAAAGGCAGTGAGGTTGTCAGGTCGATGTCACCGTCTATTTCGGAAATTGTGTCGTTAAAGCCGCTCGGAATAGTTGTCTCTTCAACTAAGCCTCCTGAAACTCCACCACCCTTGGTCGAGGAGTTTGAGTGCGTGTCAGTAGATAGGCCCCGGCGCTTTTGAAGGACCAATCTAATCGCGACAATCATTATGGAAAAGACAACCCCGAGAGAGCCCACGATAAGCAGGTACAAATATAAACGCTCTTGGTCATCTGTTAATATATTCAAGAAAAGTTATATTGAACGCATGCAAATTAGTAAAAATCCTAAGGTCGGACTTTCTACAAAAGGGCAAGAGAAAAACAGGAAGACAGAAACAGAGAGTATATGCATATCTCTTACACTCTAGACTAAGGTCCGCGCTGTGTGTCATTACAGGATTCACGTCATTACTATCCACATCCGCGACAAGGGAGTTGTTTGTCATGGTCTGGTTGCCATACGGACTACCTCCAATTCCCTGTCCAAGTCCGTTGGTGCTATTCCGTCGTCCTGGCGTAGTTGCATTGCTGTACAGCTTTGGAATAGCCTCCGACTCTTTATATATCAGTTCGTCATCGTAGAGGTCGTTCATATCGCCCTCGAAGTCCTCAGATTCGTCTGCCTCTACCTCCGACTCGTTACTTTCCTTGAGCACTTGCTTCGGCACTAATTAGGAACAAGAAACGAGTTTTCCGACTTTAACAACAAGCATCAATCTTGAGCCAGCGAGCCGTCCCCGGCTATACCGCTATACGAGTATTAGTCACCCCACAGATTCAATGACCCACTTACCGCATGTGTAAACAACCTTCAAGTACATCCGCGAATTTGCTTGGCACGGACTTCCAAAGGTATTAGCGTCTGCAGCCAGATTGCATCGCCTTCGTCCGTGGCAAATTTGCATCACAGTTTCCGTCGCAAATGAGGCCAGACACGCTATTGAAGACGTTATTAAAAAACGGTGTCCGTCAGATTTTATAGCTGATATTGATGAGGAGGACGCGATTTGTACCCTCCTCCCAGGACTTACTTTCTTCACGAACGCCCTGCGGCTGGGGGCATTGAATGCTCTCGTACTCAGTTCTGCCAAAGCTGGCGCTGTATACGGCAATCCGGGAGTACGGATTGCACTCCAGCTGAGCAACATCGTTGTGGCACGCCACTTTACTGCGAAACTCATCTGAAAAAAAAAAGCTCTTACCATAAAATTGAAGTGTTCGTTGGTCATTTGTCAGAATACACTTAAAAAGAAATATACTACAACCAGGATATTTGTAAATAAAGTCAATTAAATTTCTTCGCAAAATCGTTACTTTATCAAAACCGAAAGTCAGAATGTGCAGGATGAGGCGATTCAACATAAAATATTTAATGATTTTAAAGTTGGGGATAAGTATCATTATCATTACTAAGGAATGAATACCGCCACTCAAACAAACATAAACAAGACAGAAAAATATAATTGGTACCAAAATTAAATGTCTATTTTTATGTCTCAGATATTTTTCATGTCGTATTCGTGAATACGTAGCTATTTTTCCCTCGCCCAATTTTCTTTTCTATTCTACATACCTAAATGGGTACTAAAGACTGTGAAGCCAAGAATTAAAGACATTCAGTGGCTTACAAAAAAGTCGTGCTTTTAGCCAAGAAACAAAAACTACACGAGCTAGACCAAAGCCGAACTCGTTTCTAGCGTACTAGTATACAGATAATCCTAGAACCCTGGTATTTTTTAAAACTTAGCCTGTATAGCCAGTATAAGATGTATACATTCTTGATCAATATAAAAAGTCCTTCTGGTGCTCGTTATATACATATGTTTTCAACTTCTCAAATGGGTATACCCTTGCGGGATATTTTAGTATAGTTGAATAATAATAATCATATACAATTACTTATTTCACCATCACTGGCAACCAATTAAGCGACAGATATTTAATCGAGTCCACAACAGATCTCAGAAAATATTAAGAGGTAGAGCGTCAAAAATGCAT